>CM023833.1:5360000-5635000 GCA_013266295.2 Branchiostoma floridae x Branchiostoma japonicum | reverse complement strand
CACTCACTGCACGGCTTTACGTCCGTTGTTCCCTGTCATGCAAGGGTTGGACGTCGTGGGGTGTCGTTTTGTTTTTTTTAGTAAGGAAAGCATAAGTAACTTCTTGCATCTAGTGAATGTAATGCCTGCATGAAACATATGCTAACACTAAGGGAAACTGTATAAGACAGTGGCTAGAGAGAGAGATAAGATTCTTAGTCTTACCTCAAACTGATGTTGCTCATACGATATCAGCAGTCCCAACACTGCCTGTCTGACTTCTGCAAAAAGGTTATTATGGTCAATCATGTGAACAATGCTCTGCATCTTGGGAATGATAAAAAATATCTATGAGATTGAGATAGTCTTCCTTTTGTCATGTTAAAAACCCAACACACTTATCGAGAACAGTACTATTAACATGTAGTAGGGGTGACCTTGTGTACTTGGCCAAATAACCAAAAAGATAAGCTTCACTGCAATATATTTCTTAGTATCATATAGAAGGAAAATCTTGGTTCACTGGGACACCTACCCTCCACATCTAACTCTTCCTTCTCAGCAGCTCCCCCTACCAGCTCCCCACATTGCTGCAGCTGGGGTTCCCAGTACTTCTTTCTCAGCCAGGAGAGAGCAAACCGCGCGCCAGACCGAAGAACGGGGAGCGCGGGCAGACTGCGGTGGGTCGCCTCGTGTCGCAGGTTCACCATCCATTCTGGCAGAGACATCTGGTGGTAAAAAAAAGAAATAAAATAAAATAAAACTTTTACCACACAACAATTGTATACGAGCTATTGCCTTGACGTCACGACCAGGGAGTGGTAGGCAAAAAGCGGGTGACGGTTGGCTGATTTGCCATCCAATACTTTGCATATGTCTTTAATAATTTGCATGTATATGGTGTAAACAAAAACAGTGATCGCTCGTATTAAAACGAGAACAATGTACGGCAAACTGCTAAACTGTTCTAGCGTTAAGCAACAAGTCTAATATCTACACTATTCCGTACGGGAATAAAGTTCTAATGTAGTAAAAAAAGTATGATGATCAAGAAATAATAAACAGTGTGCTGACTTAAATACTTCCACATCAGGAAAAAGATCTAGACATTATGTAGAGTTTTCTTCTAAGTTCGACTGACCTCCTTGGCCATGACATGGACTGGCTGGATGTAGAACTTATCTTGACTTGCATCTGTCACAAGGTTCACAAACCTGAGGAACAAACAACAAGACTGGCAATGAAAACATACATTGCCATGGCGACGGTGGTTGCTATTAGGGTTATTGTTTGCATGGCACTGCGGCCCTGCCATCATTTCATGATTTTGAGGAAGACTTGGTACCTATACAGATATAGTGCACTCCTCCCCTGAGTGTATAGTGAACGAGCCCCGGGGTCACAGAAAGTAGGGCATCCGGGGCAGAGAGGTCTTCCCAAAGCAGGGTCCCAAAGGTTTCCAGGAATGTGGGCATAGATGTGGGTCAGAGACATGCCTGTGGACATTCCATTCCTGTGGACAAAATGCCTGTACGATTCCTAGAATTCTTGCGAATTGCACACAATACTGTACCATTTGGCTCCTCCCTGAGACGTCGCCAAAAACACAACATCGTTTCTTCTAACTTGAGTCACATACATGTTGTACATGATTTGATTTATTGAAATTACCACAAATTATTTATATTTTTTGGTATTATCAAGGATGATGGACATAATACATTACCTTGCTAGTGCCATGGAGTATGCTAACCGGAGCTGAAACAAGTCGTGACTGTTTGGTGTTGAAGAACTATCCTCCTCGCCCCCCTCCCCCCTCACGTGTGCACCGCTATCCCGCAACCAAACCGCCAGCAGAGACGACGTACAGTCTATCGCGATGGGCATTTTCGTGTCGAGCCGGCTCTTCCAAGCCGCTGCTCGGTCTAGGGCATGTCGGATCTGTACAGGATCGTTGCTATAGAGTTCTTGGTAGACTTGAATCCATTCAGCTTTGCTCGCCCACCCCACTATGCGCGCAGCCATGTTGTTTTGGCCTACACGGTTCAAATAATGCGCCCCCAAACGGCTGAAATGATCATTGCAGGAAAACACACGGCAAACATAATTTCAATCGCTAGGGGTCTCCACTGACACGTGACTTCTCACGTTGAACGTGGTTCTAAAATTTGAAACGAGTTGTTAAGTTCGATTTTGGCCTTAAAATGCATGGATGGATTGTCATGAAACTTGGTAGGTGGGTCGGTCTTGATGAGACCGAGAAATGATTAGATTTTGGGCCCCCTGGCGGCTTTCCTTGGTACTGCAGTAGAATTTCCGGTTTTGATATCTCGTGATCTGGACATGCTAGGGTCACTAATTTTGCATGGTAGGTAGCTCTTGGGCTAGGGAAGAAGTTACATGAGTTTGGGCCCCCTAGCGCCTTGTCCTGAACAAATCCAACACAAATCCACCGTTGAAATATTCTGACAAGTATGGAATATGTTGGAAGAATAATTTCAAGGCAAAAGTTGGAAAATTGACCCAAAAATTGCCAAAACAACAAGAAGAACGACACTGTGTCCCTACAAGCCTCTGCGCACATGGACGGACTGTACCACACTTTACTTTTACACAAGGGTGCAAAACGACACTAATTAAAATTCTTGTCTATATAGCGACCACTTGTCCACGTACTATGCAGATTAGTTACATCTTGGAGAGCGGACGAAAGCTAACAAGGCTAACTAAAACAGACATCAGGAAAAAACAGTCACAGTTGTAAGAGCATATTAGTCGCTTTCCTTCCAGCCTTTAATCACTGTTTGACATACAGATAAATAACTTCAACTGACAACAATCATATGACAACTGAGCCAAGTGTGTAATCAAGTTTCACCACAAATGAACTCCATAGCCTCTACGCTGGAGTTCTTCTCTGTTTCCTTCCATACTGGGTCTTTGAAATTTACAAGTATACATTTCGTGCCAAAAGACTGAAAGTAGACAGAGGGTTAATATGGAAGACACTAACCAAACATTATGTCCTTGTGCATCACAAAGAATAATACAAATAGTGTGTACCAACTACCTTAAGGATGTGAGTTTCAGTTGGAGTCTGAGTGAAAATCTGTAGATATGGGTAGATACATTAGTGTGCCATGTCTACTGTCTACTAACGTTACATGTATATATTTCTTGATTCATTTTCTACTTGCAGAACTGGTTTGCAGAAGTAAACGTTAATGGAAAGATTGGTGCAGATGGCAACACATTTACACATGTACATCATACATGAATATGACCCATGGCAGACTAATATCAACTCATTACAGTAGTGAACTAGACTGTTTGTTCACCTGAACACAAATGGATACCAGGCTAGCTATAGATGTATTATCTCCACAGTACCATTTGACACACATGTAAACTTGACATCACTGTTGTTGTTCACACTGGGGCAAATTGCTACCAGTTTCTGACGAGATATGGTTGTTTTTACAGGTTTTCATATCATCTGCCCATTTACAGTACATGTATTTCATTTACCTGACAACTTTTGGCACTTTTCTATCTAAAAAATCACTTAAATGTCAAACCTCCTTGATTGCAAGTAAATATCTGCTAACCATATCTTTTCAGCCCTCAGATAGAAAGAAGTATTTTCTGCCCTGTATTATAAAACATACAAAAATAACACAGTCTAACATTTTTGAATTACAAAAAAAAACAGGGCTGCTATCTCCCTCCAGAAGGAGCTCTTCCTTTTTCCTTTGGCTTCAGCTCAAAGCTAGCAAACACTTTGGCTTGAACAGTCACAGTTGCCATGGCAATTCTCTCCTGGTATGTCATTGGCTTGTCTTGGTCATGTGACTGACCCTGAGCTGGTGGTCCCTCCCACTCCCGACAGCTCTCTTCCTTGATGCTGATTGGCTGACCCACAGACGAACGTAGCAACCGGGCCACTTCCACTGCTTTTTGTCGTGCATTTCTGACTGCCAGAAGACAAGCTTGTCGTCTGAGAGAGAAAATAAAAAACTTTGAGTAAGATATCAGAATAAAAAATGTATCTTGATCCAGTTTACCTTATAAAAACCAACAATCCAACTGGTTACAACAAAAAAAGACAAACTCTTCTGCTCTTCACAACAAATACATTTTGTGTACAGTTAACAGTGGAGCTGAGTAAACTACAGCTTCCACTGTTCCGTTTTAGAACTTTACCCTTTTTGCAGCAGCGGGCAATAATTTGGGTGAGCGATAACTATGGACACTCAATCTCTCAGCCTCCAAGTCTAGAAGCGGTGTCTCCAAGCATTGGACCATGAGTTGTTGTATCTCTATATAATGGTCCTGATATATCTATAACTGTTGAGAAATCTCACCTGAGTTCCTCCAACCTCTGTGGACTGTGGAAGAACTCTGGGGCTGCCACGACGACTGTCTCGTCCATCTTTTCCACCAGGAAGTTACATACGCCCTGGCACTTGAGGAAGTCCACAAACACCACTCTGACCTCCCCCTCCATGTGGTACAGTCCATCCACTCTCTGGATCACCTTGGAGATTTGGGTGTCTCCTTCCTGGGTAGATTGCCAGAAAAAAGTACAGGAGAAAACAAGACAGTTAAACATTGATTATCTAAAAGGTACAGCAGCCATCCTTGATTGAGGCAAAGCATGGCGCTGTAAGAAAAGTTTGAAATACAGTATCTATCTCTGTAAAATGCAGTGCTTATGTCAGCTGCTGTTGTGTGCCTGAAAAGCTGGTAGTCGTTTGTAATTTTTTTGCCTGACAATAGAAAAACTAGCTGGCTAGTGTTGATATAATTCGCATGTATAGCTGCACATATTGGCTACATTTCTTTCTGATTGTAGATGTAGATGTTTACACAAAGACTCTTAAATTTTCTTGTGTAATTTTGGTCACAGATGATGCTTCTTTAAGTCCCTAAATTTAGGAGAACAAACTTTGTAAATACTCCACATGTCCTCTGTAACTTACGCTTTAAGGGGAAGGATAAAGACGCTGCCATTGCTTGTGACTAATGTGAGATTTAGAACAAGTCAGCCATGTTCTTCACCTTGACATGATGAGTCTGTAGCACCTGCAGGATGTAGTCCAGCCGCCTCTGGACGCTGGTTTTAGCCTCCAGTGCAGCTTCCTTCTTACTGCTCACTACAACGGTCACTCTGTAGGATACAATAGTTTATGAGTATCACATCGTATAATATCACATAATCATATGTATAACAAAAATAGACATGAGTGCTCACATTTGTATCTGTACTAGTGAACAGGTATAAACACAATTCAAACGACATAATAACACATTACACATAACTACGGACGCCTGGTTACATCATCTTAAACATGTCAAACCTTGCATATCCGTTTGTCTACGACTCTCCATGATGAAAAGTAACCTGCTGTGAAAGTAACGTTATATACGCGTTACCTCCCTAAACGTTGCATAAGTTAACTATAGTGACAAATTATGCAACTCAAGCATTGTCTTATTTTATAAAGGTATGGACATACTCTTCTCCAACTCACACAGTTAACGCACAACTGCTGTTGATGAATCAGTAAATATGTACACTGCTTCAGTTCAAGACAAGCTTCCCCAGTTGCCCCCCTCCCCAGGTTACGAAAGCTCCTACCTGGCGCGATCGGGCGATAGAGAAAGCTCCCCCGTCGCCGAAACCTCGACTTCGTTCTTCCTGACAACCCTCCGGATGTTTTCTTCGTTTTCGTCCACGTTCCTTGCCTTTTTCTCCCGGTCTTTCGTGGCCAGAGAGGCAAATACCTGCACGGGTCGATAGGCCATCTTTGTTGACATCCGAAAATGGCGCTCGAATGTAGTACGCACGCGCCCCCTATTGGACTGTACCGTTAACGGTTTTAAGGGGCGTTTATACCATGTTATTAATAGAGAAAACGATATTAAACATGGATTTTCACACAGTCTGAATCATCGTACCCTAACGCCGTAATACTAACATCAGTAAACGATTGCTCTTTCGGGCTATTTCTTTCCCGTTTCTCACCCTTTTAGCAAAGGACGTGATTGGTACAGCAAAGATACTACACGACCTTCTCTGTAATGCTAGAAGCGCCACCCAGTGGATCATGACAAAAGTGCAGGAAAATATAACACTGCAGTATGATTTAGATTCCGCTCATGTTTCGGTACGTGCTATATATATCAGTCGTTGCGGCTGTGACGTTGTGTTGTCTACAGAAGGACCAGTCTAACGGCAAAAACACCGCCATGACTGACCTAGTTTCCGTCGAATACGAGATCTACGGTTATGTTCAAGGTGAGGGTGAACGTTGGTCTCTTCCAGATTTCAAGGGCACCACAAAAACCCAGAACCCCTACATTTCAGCTTGTTATTGGACGAGCGGTGCAGTTTCATAGGTCATATAAAAGACCATGCCAATACATTTTTGTCATAACGCTATATTCAGAGATAACGTTATGTCACTAAAGTTATTGTCAATTTGTGGCGTTTAACGTCAACGGTAACGTTAACAGTTACTATACAGAATGTGACTGTTTGTTTGTTTGTTTGTTTTCTTGTGCTTTAATTTATGTCACGTGGTCGGCTCAACAACACATCAACAAGGTGTCTTCTTTCGAGATGTGAGTACAACTACTCAAGATTGTTTTCTTGTATTGTTTTCTACTATATTTGCATGTCCCTGAAAAATCATATCTGATAATAATTATAAAGGACCTGCACCGACGAAATAAACTAAATGATTATGAGGTACATTCAAGTCTCTTCCGACTCATCCAGAACACCCGTAAGCAGGCCAGACGGCTGAAGCTGGTGGGCTGGGTACAGAACACCCGGCAGGGCACGGTGGCAGGGGTCGTGCAGGGGCCCAAGGACGCCATCGACCAAATGTGAGGATATTTTCCATTGTAATAACAAACGGGCATTTCATTTGGTAAGATACAAAGAGAAATAAAGAATTCTCAAGTCTTTCACTATAGTTAGTCTGGAATAGCCTGGGTACCATCCTGGTTAGTTTACGTCCGCTCCTACAGTCGCTACCGACCAGTTGGTTGGTGGGTAGGGACTGTGGGAGCGGACGTAAACTAACCAGGATGGTACCCAGGCTAAGTCTGGAAACAGCTAACAGCTAAAATTTTGCTCCAGTACAACTAGCCTGGGAGCTCTGGAGCCCCGATATATTAACTAGGATGTCTTTATGGCATCTAGGCTACATGTACCATATGATAAATAGTAATAATAATAATAATACGATGATGAATGTAATAAGTAAGTGCATTGAAGTTTCGACTGTCCTGCTAGCTTCAGTCCTCTTCTCTTTCTTGTTTTTGTGTGTTGTCTTTTCTCCACAGGAAGCACTGGCTGCGGCACGTCGGGAGTCCGATGTCTAGAATTGAAGGGGCGTCATTCGACGAGAAAAGCATCGCCCGACTGGAATTCGGGAACTTCGACATTTCGTACGGAGGCCGGCCTCATTGAGCGTTCAGGCACACCGTACCGGCACACCTTGTGTGACCTTGGACTCTTTTTGTTACAAAAGAGAGAACTTCATGAGCTTTAATGTTCTCTTTAGCTCCATTTAACAACAGTTCTATCACTGGGGAGTTTTGCATTGTGAAAACTAAGCTAAATGAGGCGTACTTGTGGCATAGACAACAAGTCAGCGTAGTAAAGTTAAATCTGCCCATTATGTGCTGGACAAGGATCATCAGAATTTGTGTGTGTGTTTGATAGCCCCAACAGTAAATATCTGTCGTATTGCTAGCAAAGAAGCTAGCTACTGAGTCTTCGACTGTTGCACAGGGTTACATGTACTTTAGTTCGAATGTGTTGATGCACCTCAGTTATGTACTAGTAGTTGGACATTGGGTCTCCTGGTCCCACCGCTGCCACCAGTGTTGTGCAGTAAGATATATAGTTATACAGTGAACATGCTGTGACAGAGATGGATATGAATATTGCTTCAAATTCCACCTGCGATTTTCAGGTGCTCTCCCGTAGTGAACGGACAGGCGTCGCTGCAAAGCCAGCACACGGCCTCAGCAACCTCCTCTGGCGCTGCGACGCGACCGACAGGGCTCATGGCGTCCAGCTTTGCCATGAAGTTATTTGGCAACTTTTCCTTCAGCCGATCCAGCATAGACGTTGCCGTAAGTGCTGGGCAGACGGCGTTCACCCGTATCCCGTCCTTGGCGTACTCCACCGCGGCTGTCTGGGTCAGCCCCAGGATGGCCCACTTGGAGGCGCAGTAGGGAGAGCTGTAAGGCATGGGGCCCAGGCCAGACCGGCTGCTGGCGTTGACGATACTGCCCCGCGCCCCGCGGAAGCGGCACACGTCCGGCTTGTCGGCCCATTTCGCCGGGTCGCTCATGACGGGTTCCTGCCGCAGCATCTGGGCGATCTCGTACTTCAGACACAGCCACACGCCCTTGGCGTTCACGCCCATGACGCGGTCGAACTCGTCCTCTTGGTAATCCACGATTCTGGCGGGAGTTCCCTCAATCCCGGCACTGTTAAAGGCGCAGTCAATCCGCCCGAAATGCTGAACCGCCGCGGTTACCATGGCTTCCACGCTTGTCGCCATGGTAACGTCCACCTGAACGGCGATCCCCGGAGTTTGGAGCATGCCCAGTGTCTCCTTCGCGCTCGGCTCGTCGATATCAGCCACAACACAGCTGTAGCCGAGCTCAGCAAACCTGACGGCCGTGGCACGACCGATGCCGCTCCCGCCTCCCGTTACCAGGGCAACGCGCTTTCCTGTGTTGGTTGCCATGGTTACACCTAGAAAACAAATTTTACTGGAATAAAAGCTTATCTGCAAGACGAATGTAGTAGGTAGCATGATCATACAATAAACTTTCTTGACACAATCTTTAGTGTTTCCACCCTTTTATACCACTAGAGACTCCTTACAGTCCTTAATTGTCAAGTACACACGTTTATCGAGAAGGGATGACCAGGTGTGCTTGGCTAAAATACGCAATATATACGTAGCGAACCCGTGCATTGCACTACTAACTGACGAACGTTAGCGTCATGCTTTGTCCTCAGTCAGAGGAAAGGAAAGGTCTCCCATGCCCTGGTAGGCGTAGGGTGGTGCCCATATCCATTTCTGTAGCCCTTGGGCGACACACAGTTGTGCAATGCCGCTGGTAGTGCTGTGTGTTTGACCTTCCCACACTCTTTCTCATTCAGTCTGAGGTCGCCCGCTTTATCTCCATCTTATATCAGCTCAAGCTCGCTCACTTCGTACTACAATATCTGATGAAAGGGGCCGCTCCTTCTTCATGCTGTGTTGATCTGGGCTTGCCCTGTACTAACCAAGGTCGGCGACCTATATATAAACTGATAAACCGAAGGTCGATGACCTAGAAGCCTGGTCGCGCACGGAACAGTTTTATTCTTTACATATAAAAACAACAGAATTTTGATTTTACGCCAACAGGCCGATATTTCACAGATGTAACGAGCTACAATCATTAATCCTGGACGAAGGAGGCAAGATTATATATCTTGGACTGTTGGACATTACAAAAAGTACTAGCAACACCCCCCACCCCTGGCAAAACGCCCAGTCTGGGGGTAAATGGTCGGCATTTACAAGTGTACATGTAAACCCAGGGATGGCAGTGAAAACAACAAGTTAATCGTTGGAGCTTGATTCTTATCTGAAGTGTAGCTAGCTATTAAAGACTCGCCTGTGTTAAAGAAGACGCCACCTATAGAGAAAGACAGAGCCCTCGGCTGAGCTGGACGAGTCTTGCTCCAAAGTGTCGAGTCATGACCTTGAACTCCTTCATATATGCAAACACGCCACTTGTCCCGTGTGGAGATCACGGATCACTCCGCCCTTATTGGACCAGCTTGGGTGATCCGCCCGGTCGGACCGGCGCGATATTGTAATTAGCATAGGTGGGTCTGTGCACAGGGACAAGGACCAAATTGCCCTCGTCGTACAACCAGAAAAACAAACAGTTGATTCAAAACACACATAAATTACACACGTCTCAAAACCTGGAATGTTCAGTCTCGTAAGGGACTGTACGATATTTAGGAGGGGGAGGAGTTCTAAGGAAAGATATTGACCTGGGGGAGGGTCTAGGAAAAAACAACAACATTGACCTGGGGGGAGGGCCTGAGCTGGAAAAAAATCTGGTTCATTGACATGCATATGGCCAGGCGAGACCTTAATCGTCAAGCAGATGTATGGTTTAGGTCATTGACTTCAAGTGAGACCATTGACTTGAACTGAGATCATTTTACGACATTCCTGTTAGTCTACGGTTACACCACATTCTGTGACTCTCTATTCAAATGCCTACGGACACATAAAAAACAGACAAACAGACCGAAAGAAACAAAATCTTCGGAGGCAATTAACTTTTATTAATTCTCATGGAACAACGACGTCTATGAGCGATTGCCTATGGGGAGGGGCTCCATGAAGCCCTGGACGGTCACTTGTGTTTTACAGAAAGGCAGTGTAGTAGTGCCACTTCACAGTCCCCCTGCAATTTTCAGGTGCTCTCCCGTAGTGAACGGACAGGCGTCGCTGCAGAGCCAGCACACGGCCTCAGCAACCTCCTCTGGCGCTGCGACGCGACCGACAGGGAACACCTTCGGCTCCTGTATCTCCCGAAAATCTGGTGGCGACTGTTTCCACACTCGATCTCTCATGGGAGTAGCAGTGATCCCTGGGCAGACGGCGTTCACCCGTATCCCGTCCTTGGCGTACTCCACCGCGGCTGTCTTGGTCAGACCCAGGACCGCGTACTTGGAGGCGCAGTAGGAGCTCATGTACTTGCATGGGACCAGACCTGCCACACTGCTGGCGTTGACGATACTGCCCCGCGCCCCGCGGAAGCGGCACACGTCCGGCTTGTCGGCCCATTTCGCCGGGTCGCTCATGACGGGCTCCTGCCGCAGCATCTGGGCGATCTCGTACTTCAGACACAGCCACACGCCCTTGGCGTTCACGCCTATGACGCGGTCGAACTCGTCCTCGGGGATGTCAGCGATTCTGGCGGGAGTTCCCTCAATCCCGGCGCAGTTAAAGGCGCAGTCGATCCGCCCGAAATGCTGAACCGCCGCGGTTACCATGGCTTCCACGCTTGTTGCCATGGTAACGTCCACCTGGACGGCGATCCCCGGAGTTTGGAGCATGCCCAGTGTCTCCTTCGCGCTCGGCTCGTCGATATCAGCCACCACACAGCTGTAGCCGAGCTCAGCAAACCTGACGGCCGTGGCACGACCGATGCCGCTCCCGCCTCCCGTTACCAGGGCAACGCGCTTTCCTGTGTTGGTTGCCATGGTTACACCTAGAAAACAGAATGTTACCTTCCTTTATTACTTGAATTATTACCCTCGCCATGGTCATGATTTCGGTAGCGTTCAAATTCAATATCACACTACACAATGTATAGCTAGCCAAACATGTTGCACCTTTGCATCAGCATTCAAATTTACGTAAACAAACAGATATTCAACTGTAGTGACGACTAGAACAAGGGTCGGAGTGAAAGGTGTACAATAGAGCCGAAACAACACATCTTGTGCTACCAGTCGACCAGGGGGTCCCCTGACATCTGCCGTCAGTCGGGCCACTCTATGGGCAAAGCTCAGTGGTCTTAATGTGATCCCATGGCCAGAGGCAGAGGAGAGGACCAGAAAAAAAGGAAACAGTCATAAACCATAGACACAGCACGGCGTAACGCACCCCACCACACACATAGTACTCCTATCGGTAATATCTAAGATTCACCTGTAGCTGTGTTTTGAAGAGGTTGTAAGATGACCGGATCTTGAGATCTCTGCTGGAGTAATGGCGTTCCACAATAACCTTTAGTCTGGCTAAGGTAAAGTTATAAGGGTCAAATGCCGGTCACCAGACTCAAGTCCAACATTCGGGACGCCATTGTTCCATGGCGTCATAGATCATGCGCAGACCCTAGGTTCGGCCGATGTTTATTTTTGGTGGGGTATTAGAAGTCCTGTCAATATAGTATGTATGTTTAATACATGTAACTACTTTTCTATTCGTATGCCTGTAAGTAGCCCGCGTTTGTTATGAATGTACAGTATTATTATTTGATTTCCATTGCCATATGTTATCCTTTTGTGATGACCTCAGTCAGCCAACAAGAAAAACTGGATAGCAGAGGAAAAATCCACCAGTAACTTCCTCACTGGCTTAGTAAGGTACTAAGGTGCACCAAACTACACGTTATACACATGTAGTATCTATCCAGACTAGACTATAATGGCCTATTTTCAAAATGGGACACAAAGCCCTTTTATTCCATCCTGTCCCATGTTACACAATCTCTCGCTGTAAGGGTCTCCTCCCCAAGAGGCCTGACCTGAATGTAGTCGGCTACCCTTCATGCCTGTTGTGAATAGTTTCTGGTGCCTGCATGTGTTTTATGACACATATAAGAAAGAACCAACCAACAAACAAACTGATCTGCTGAGTTTTATTCCTTGAGCAACATTCCTAATATACATTACGTTGTCTACTTTTCCTGTTCACCAGTGTTAAACTCTAGTCTTTACCAAACCTTCAGATTCAGATGTTCTAAAACCTGGGAGTTGAACCGTGTTTACTTTCCGCATACAGTTGTGGAGTGTGTTGATGAAGTTCGTACTGTTGTAAAATTTACATCAAACTTTTTTTTGGCTGTAACAGAACCATTGATCCATTCCTGAACTGCACAGATCTGTTACATGTATATGAGGGTGGGAGTGTTCTACTTGTGTAAATTAGGAACGTTGCGATGCTTTAACTGCCAGATGGTGGTACGCCCAAGTGTACACTTCCATGGCTGCCGCGTGGGAGGTCTAGTCGCCGAGGGTCTCGTGGTCGAACATGTACTCGCCCAGGCCGGAGCCGACGCGCTTCAGGTTGGTGACGTGGTCGGCGATCTCCTTGATGGACTCCACCTGCTCCTTTAGGTATTCTCCCTCCAGGAAGTCCATCATCTGTAAGGAACAACAGGGATGGTCTTGGGTTAAACAATGCACACATACATCTGTATAATCAACTGGTGCAAGAGGTAATTTATAGCTGTATAAAATGGATCATTTCAATTGCAAAAAAGATAAAACTTAATTCTTTTTCCTATTCTACAGTCAGATTTTGTATCTCTAGAGTGTAACCAAACATGATCAATAATATATAATTTGCAAGGCTTTGTGTCAACTCTTTAACCTTCTGTCTGCTGCCTTACCCTGTAACCAGTACAACTTTGGTGCCCAATTGCTATCTTAGCAGGCTGAAGATTAAGAACTGTGTTAGATGTAGGTAACAAAGAGTAGCTTTAGAAACAAAGCTGAAACAGGAGAGGCGACTGACCTGTGGGTCGCTACAGGTGTCTGCGGTCTTGTGCAGATCCAGCAGGGACTGGTTCACGCTCTTCTCCAGCGCCAGCGCCGCCTGCATGGCGTCCAGCCCGGTGCCCCACTCGTCGTGGTCCGGCTTCTGGATGTGCTGCAGCACGACGCGGCCGCCACGCATGTTCTGGTACTTCATCAGCTTCTCCGCGTGCTCACGCTCCTCGTCCGACTGGTGGCGGAAGAACTTGGCAAAGCCCTTCAGAGCCACGTCGTCACGGTCGAAGTAGGTGGCCTGCAGAGGAAAAAAATAAAGATTATAAATACATGTATAACATAACCTTTAATGTAGTGGAGAAAATAAATAGGTATTAGGATTACAACACATCCTTTAATCTGACCATTCGTGGTAGCAGTGGGCACTTTAGCCCTAGATCTGCACTACTTAATAGGTGCCTAACTGGGCTTCCACAACATATGCAAATCTACTTGGCACTTAGAGGGTTTTGGGCAACTTATTTAGTGCATTACAACAGTCTGGCCTCACTGAATCAGCAATACCTTTGCATATACTAGTCATAAGTTGACATATAAGTGTAAAATTAAGATAGGGAAATTTGCTTTGACACCCAAATAAACAATTAACTGACAGAAAAGCCAGCAATCTGCATTGTCTCTCTGGATCTCTGTGGAAACAAAACATGCTGACTGCTGAGGCTCTTACTGTTTTCCCTGACTTCATGCTGGACTGACAAATATGCAAAGACCTCTAACGCATCAGTAACTGTGTAAAGCAAATCTGCTGAAAGAAACCTGTCCATAGGCCACGCCACTGAACAATATTTACCAGGTCACTACGGTTGTTTGCCTTAGTTAAGATCACAAGTCAGGTGAGCAGAGAAAAAAACACCTTCTTGTCACCTAACATGTGACTACAGGTAAACAGGTACAGGGTACCACTGTGGTCATGTGAGCCTGGGCCGTTCCATTTGCCGTGCACACCCACAGCTTCCACGTTTCAAAAGACATTGTACGTAGGGGTGGAAGTCCACTGATTGGAACAGCTACACGAAGGTACGGAGAAGGGAGGCCGCCATCTTTCCTGACATACGCACTCAAGGACGTTTGACGAAAATCCTCCCCCTCGCAAGGACACACAAGAAAACTAGAGTTTTCTGACATCCATACATAGCTAATAATGTTTTCTTCCCTTGCTTTACACAAATCAGCAATTTCGAGTTCATTTTTCCGTCAGATTGAGCGCGAAAAATCATCTGAGCGAGTGCGTGGCACGGCCTGGTAAACAGCAGTGTGACACATATATATAATTTTTACGTGAAACCCCTGCTGTAAAATTATTATACGGTGAACAAACTACACTCCACAAGAATCTAGCATGGGGGTTAGCTTGGCTCTTTTTTCAGCCATACTGGCCCGCTCTAGAGTAGGAAATTCGCCGGGAAAATTATGAACCAGTCGTACTCACCATGGAGTGGTAGACATAGCTGGCGTACAGCTCGAGGTTGATCTGCTTGTTGATGCCAGCCTCGCTGTCCTCGTGGAAGTTCTGACGAACCTGAGACACCGCCATCCTTGGGTTCTGGAGTTGAAGTTTTGTCGAAGACAAAGATGAAATTGGATTGAAGTAAGCGACGAACGAAACTGTCACGTTCTTACACTGAAGAAGCAGTAACAATTCCTGATCTGAGCTCGGTCGGAGGAGTGCGCGGTTTATATAGTTTTGAGCCAGTATTTCAATTGAACACCCTCCCCAAATTTTGCTGCTTGTATGACGTATTTTTATCTGATTCTGTCAATCATATAAATATTTGTCACAATATGTAAATAATATATTTTACTAATAGTTACACTGCTAATTTTAACTCGCTACCGAGCTATCATTTCTGGATAAAAGCGCTATATTTTACTATATTTGGGGTAAAGTAACATAAAAAGAATGGCCATACAGAGGATGCATTACACAACAGCCATTACATCATCGCCGTTTGAAGAATCGTCATTGGCTACAGTAAGTCACATGATGTCCAAAGGGTCTGTGACGTATCCCGTCACAAGAATGCACTGTCATGATGCTTCAGGATTGACCGTACGGTCAATGAATAGATAAGACGGTCACTGGAAATCACTGGAGGTTTCTAGACGTTTCTTCGCCCAGTTATATAGTTGTTCCAATTAGCTTTCAAGAGGTAAATAATTCTCTGAAGGGAAATCTTCTGAAATCTTACAAAAGTGCATCTGCAATATAACTTTATAACGCCATGAGGCCCAGCAAAAGTTTAAGGTAATAGTCCAGAAATCGCACAAAGAACAGTAACTGTTGTTATCATAGTCCATATTTGCGTCAGGCTTGATCTATCCAGTAGCCAAAATGTTACTAGCATTGATAACTTTTGTTTCCTGTATTGCCAGTTAGACTAGTTAGTGAAGCCATCACCGAATGAATTTTCAAGCCAACATTCAATACGTTTTTTTCAGTAACATATTCAGCACATGTATTCCATTCTCCCACGGCAGAGCTAAAACCCGGCAAAATACGTTAGCCTTGGGTTGTAGCTCTGCCTTATTACGTTCAACAAACTGGTCTGGGAGGCGGAGCCTGTAAAGAGCTGTCAGCCAATCAGAGAAATACCACACGGCTCTCATCAGCTGGTGACGTAACCGCCCTGGGAAGCAGGCAGCCAATCATGTTACGTCTTACATCGCTTCTTTGCGTTTCCTGTAAAGATGGCGGCTGGCGCCGCTATCTCAGCTGTGCAAGATTTGTTCGGAGTCAATCGGCTTCACGAACACCAGATATGGACGCTGAAAGCACTGCTTGATGGCAGAGACGTTTTCTTAAGTGTACGGACAGGTGGGGGGAAAGTCTTTGTTATATGGGCTTTCCAGCAGCAGCCAAAGTAGATCGAGAAGGAGCTACGGTCTACTCAAGAGCGAGCCCACCGCCCGTGTCCGTCAGGAGACGACCTCATAATCGTAGTGAGTCCACTCAACGCAATAATGAAAGAACAGTGTGAAAAACTAACCTCGCTGGGCCTGAAGGCGACTTGTTTAGGTATGAACGCAGCCGAAACAAGCGACATCCTCGCTGGGAAATTTCAGTTTATCTACACCTCCCCTGAGACAATACTCAACGACAACAGATTCAGTTTAAATACGCCGCCATCTTGGATTTATCTGATCTGAGCTATGATTGGTTTGTGCCAAATAAGGCAAGCTCATTAATATTTATAGCTCTTTACAGGCTCCGCCTCCCAGACCAGTTTGTTGAACGTAATAAGGCAGAGCTACAACCCAAGGCTAACGTATTTTGCCGGGTTTTAGCTCTGCCGTGGGAGAATGATGTATTCCTACACGTATACATGTCCGTTCCTGGAAGTCACGAGGATTTTGGTGCCTCTGTCTGATGAGCATGTCACTGGACTATTACTATTAGTCATTCATCACGAGTTGTTTTGTAAGATCAAAGTGCATCGAAGTCATCACCGAGGACCGTCCAAAGCAACAAGGTAGATTTTCAGGCGAATGATAAGCCCAATTCTCTGCCGCTCAACAAGTTCGGCGACCCTAGCGATAAACAAGTTCGGCCGAAGGTCGTTACAATGTGACGCCAGTTTGACTATTACATCACAAGGATTACATCACGAGTTGTTTTGTTAGATCAAAGTGCATCTAAGTCAGCACCGAGCCCCGTCCAAAGTAACATGGTACATTTTCAGGCACGCTCGATTCACGCTGATCAACGATCAACACTGAGTTTGGTGACCTTAGCGATCAACAAGTTCGGCCGAAGGTCGTACGTTGACAATGTGACGCCAGCTTGACTATTACAACACGAGGTGTTTTGTAAGATCAAAGTGCATCGAAGTCAGCAACAACTGATCATGAGCAAACAGAAGTACATTCTAGATGTTTCTGCTCATGGTAATCCACGCCATAATAGCCCTGTCGGAAGCATGTTTCAAAGTTGACAAACAAGAATGCAAAAAGAAACACACACATGTAGACACACACACACACACACACACACACATGTACACACACACACACACACACACATGTACACACACACACACACACACACACACACACACACACACACACACACACACACACACACACACACACACATATTGGTGACATAGAGAAAAAGTGAGCAGACATTCTTGTTCACCCCTGACGAAAACAACTGCCTTACTAAAGAGGCATGGTTACACGAACCCCCTCCCCTACATTTTCATGATACAAAATGCATCCGGATATCCTTTCTAGTCCGTGATAATTCTATGAGATTTTTTTATTTATTTGACACATTAATTAGTGCAATGGGGGATACCAAATATGTTAGCACAACCACATGGATCGAATATGCTAGATAAAAAGTCAAGAAAAGCTCAGAGAAAATTCCACCTCTCATCTTTCCAAATAGAGTAGATGCTGTAAATTAATGCAGTCGTCCTAGCCGGATATCCGAATACACTACAGAGGGTACCCAATGTCAGGCTTGTTGTTGGGGCTACCCCCGGACATATCACATTGCACCATGCATTATAAATATGTGAGCGGGTTCGCTACACTGGTCTGTCTGTTCATGGGCCTGACAGCGTCCCAAAACCAGCCGTCCGAGGACCAGCAGTGTGCCGGCATGCCTAACCTGGTGTCTGTGGAGTACGAGATACACGGCAACGTGCAAGGCAAGCCTGTATCTGGAGCCGAACATGTCACGAACTCAACATGGCCGCCAACCATTTCTTCTTCGCCATGGCTTTGTTTTGACCGACATGGCCAATGTCAACGTATAAAACGGATATTTGCAACATCATATATTGTTTGCCGTGTGTATCGCAACTTTTGTGCCACTAAGTCAGTTCAACAGCTCGGCACTCGAGAGAAACGTTCAACCGCTCAACTGTTCAATGGCGCCCTGCATGCCAGCGCAAGCATGGATGATCAATGTTGATATCACGTCATAGCTTTACATATAGCAAAGCACGTTGGCAGAACATACTGCGACTGCGCGAAACCAATAATGTATTGTGTATAGCACTTCGGCAGAACGTCTCGTTTAAAGAAGGTCGTATTCGCTTATTTAAGGATGACATCCCGTCTATAGTTTTCAAATGTTGTTTCGGAAAAGATATCGTCAAAATTCTGTTGCAGCGTTGACCAAACATCCAACAAAAACCATGAAAAGTACGTTCTGCCGCCGTGCTATGTAGCAATACAGACATATGATCACATATGTGCCGTTGGCTCTCAGGGCAGGCGTCCATGTCATGACACAACCACTGTACGACACATGTCCAAACACGTGTGAGCAGGTACATAGGAGTGGCTGTGCAATCATGTCGCCACTGTCTCAATGTTTACTCTGTTCTGCTTCATCCCTCATGACGTACCGTGCCAACAGGTGTGTTTTTCCGGGCGGTGAGCAGACGTATTTTCACTTTTTTTTCTATTTTCGTTGCGTCTTAGAAATGTACAAACTTCATTTGACGACAGAGTACAAAGAGTAAGCTGCTAGTGGTGGTTGCTTGCGCACAGGCCACACAACATAGTCATCTAGCGATAATGCTTCTAATTGCACCCATGGATTTGTTTTTTAATTGCGTCCAGAGAACAAGTGTCGACCACCGCATATCCAGTACCAGTGCTCCGTGGTTTGGAATATCTTATCGTGTACTATAATCTAAGACTACAAAATGTTTACCGTCATTTTTCTTCATATACGCCATATGTTAGCTACTTTCTAAAAGGCGATGTTTTGTTTTAGTACACAGAAGAGCAGGCCAGTCGACTGGGGCTGGTTGGTTGGGTGAAAAACACCCGCCGGGGTACAGTTGAAGGTGTGGTACAGGGGAAGCGAGAACTGGTCCAGCAAATGTGGGTGCACTATAGTGTACTAGTATAGATACTGAGTATATGGAAGCTTGTGTGATGTTCTATTTTTGTTTGCATTTCTCGATTTCTGTACGTTTGAATATGATTATGACTGGACGGGGGGCGGTACAGACTTCCGACGAACTTTGACCCAGTGCTGACGTCACACGTGCGGAAAAATCACGTGTCTACAGCACTTGGGTCAGATAGCTAGCGAAGACCGAGAGATTCGGTCGAAAATTCCTGTAAGTTTATTTCTTTTTTTTTTTTTAGTTGGAGAACAGTTTAATTTCCATAGTATGTAATTTACCAACTCAAATTAACTTTTATGCTAATATGATTATTTGATTCTGCTTTATCCACAGGAAACATTGGTTAGAGTTCACGGGAAGCCCAATGTCCCGGATTGACAGAGCGACGTTCAGAAACGAGAAGGACATTGGCAAGTTGGACTTCGACAGATTCAAAATAACGTATTAAATTTAATTAAAGCCATAAAAACATCGCCAATCTACGTCCTCTCAGCATTATGACAACAAATCTTCAACAAGGTAACCATATGCATAGACGGCATTTAGCGACGTACTCGTACCTGAGTTATGTGAAAATGCTGTATTCTGAAAATATCTGGATGTCGTATTAAAACCGGTCTGTAGTATAATCTGTACATGGTAGGTCTGTTATTGGATGGTAGCTAGAGATACGTTATCTGCTGATATGATTGAGCTGTACTTCTGGTAAATATGTACAGTATATGGTGATCATTTTCACCAAGTCAACTGATTAGAGACACAAAAAATGATTTATTTTTTACAAAAGCACACGTATGTCGGAATGTTTTTGAAGTGTTTCCTTTTTGGGAAGGGTCAAAAGTCATTTCAGGGTATATTTGCATCGTGGTATATTGACTTGACCGTGAACGACGACGTCACCAGGTCACTGTCGCCCCTACCCGTCAGCGTGACCCCTCTGCCTTGGATAGCAATAGTCTCTACCCGGCTCCTTCAGATGGTAAATAAACAGCAAAAATAGTAGGCTTATCACGTGTTGTTTCTGAATATACGTGTATGTGAGTTTTGATTGCACATGGTTTCTGACAGCGACCCGTAAGCCTGATATAACTCGACGTCTCAAAATCAAAACTGACATTCTCAAAACAAGAGGCCGTACTAGTGCTAACATGCGCGCCGGAGATAAGTCGCATGTCAGCGTGTACTGCCGGCGGCTGTCAAAAGCCGGGTACAATCATTACAATCAGCAAGCAGCACTTGATAAGCCAAAATGAGAAGTCCAACACGAAAGCCTAATAAAGAGGCTATCCAGAGGGAGGGCTTGGACTAGGAGGCTGAAAAATTGGCGAAAAGCGTTCCACAGGATTAAAAGTCACATGGGACAACTTCACCCTTTTCGGCTGGA
Source organism: Branchiostoma floridae x Branchiostoma japonicum (assembly GCA_013266295.2). Taxonomy (NCBI): domain Eukaryota; kingdom Metazoa; phylum Chordata; class Leptocardii; order Amphioxiformes; family Branchiostomatidae; genus Branchiostoma; species Branchiostoma floridae x Branchiostoma japonicum. The sequence goes on along the minus strand of CM023833.1, from coordinate 5,614,374 downwards.
TCCTCTGGAAAACTATCCCATTCCCAACAGGTTCTGTCACTAGTCATTTTCTGAGGTGGCCAGGGGTAGCTAGCCTGGGTGCCATCCTCCGTAGTTTTAGGGTGCTGGCGAAGACTACGGAGGATGACACCCAGGCCTAAGGGGTAGCCTCCTCAGCAGGCTTTAAAAATACTGGTTGGGATTCTTGGGGGGGGGGGGGGATATTATATGCTGTTTTCTGATTGCACCCGCTTTCTTGTACTAGTCAGTCTCTCGAAGACTGAACCGGTAAAATCATACGATCAGCACAAATATACAATCAGGAAATGACACACGATAAGCTACTAAGAAAGAAAAGCCCAACCTATAAGCCTGCTAAGGAGGCTACATGCCCAGGGGAGGGCATGGTATTCCGTGAATGGTGCACAGTGACCGCGGGAGTGTGGAGAACAAGCCGCCCTGCTACCGTCCAGCATGGCCGACTTGTTTTCCCTGGACTTCGAGATCTTCGGTCTGGTGACAGGTAAGAAATCGTGTGCTCCTTCCCCGTCTATAGGTGTTCTGAAATCCCACTGTTGTAAAGATTTGTAGATACATGAATAAGAAGAGCTGTAGAGAGTCGAAATTGACAAACATTTCAGAGAAGTCAAATACAAGTCTGGTTCCTCCACGGTACAATTCAATAGCTTTCAATATTAAGAAACACGATCAGGTAGACTATAAAATATATTACCAGCATACTTAATTTTGTACGTAATTCTAAACCCGTAAAATTCATTGTAAACATAACAAAATTCCTGGCTTGCTGTAATGTACTACTGATAGTACTTGCTATAAGTGGAGACATAACATCACGCCCGCCTGTGTCTGGTGGTTTATGGCACGCAATAGGAGAAGATAAATGGTAAGGCGAGAGGGCGTGGCCATGTAGTCACACTGACAGCCAGTCCAAATAAGGCATGTAGGGTCAAGGTGAATCGCCAATTACAATGTACTTTGACAACAGTCGAAGGTTGGCCGTTATTCCACATATGAAACATGAAAAAAGCACATTATAGATTTATATCATAACCTTAGCAAAACATAGATTGAAGTGCTTCAGCCAAACCTCAGCCAAAAATTGACTTTTGCAGAAAATTCAATCAGAGTCACATCTAGGCTAGACGTACTTGATTTTTGTTTAAATTTAAAATGTACAAAAAAAATAATGAATACTTTATTGACGAACTTTGTTGTATCCTTTCATCGTCCGTGGCGGCCCGATGAAAAGGTGTTTTCTTCAGAATGGTGAGTACCACCTATGTTTTACACTGAGTAAGATGGTGATATAACATTGTTTGATATGCTATGGTATATTGACAGTTCGATGTCCCGTTACATAATGTTTTGTCCTTGTCGCTCATTGGCTGTTGGCGACTGACGCCGGCTTTATAATGGTCCTTGATACTGTAGTTGGATAGCTTAACCAAGAGACTATGTCCATAACAAGAGATGCGAAAAATAGAAGTTCTGCTGCAGAACCGCTAGAAGTCCCATCATCATACTTGTGACAATGTCCTTTATTTGGCCCGTCGTTAGTACCAAATATCACAAAGCGTTTGATCCATTCACACCGTATTGAGCTATAACAGTTAACTGTTGCGTACGTTGCCCTTTCAGCACGCTGAGCAGGAGGCCGTGAAACTGGGGTTGGTGGGCTGGGTGAAGAACACGTACCACGACACGGTGGTGGGGCAGGTACAGGGACCTACCGACAAAGTACAAGAAATGTGAGGATTCTGCAAAGCCGCACGCACGCTAGGCTCTACCAGGCTTCGAGAGGCGGCTGGAAAGAGTAGAAAATAGCCAATAGAGTAAGACAGATAATACGCCAAAAGAGTTGGTGCGCGAGAGGGTACAGTTTGCCGCACCTCCTCTGGCGTGTTATCTGTCCATTTGGCCAATTTCTACTCTTTCCAGCCGCCTCCCGAAGTTTGATATAGGCTACACGCACACCTCAAACCTTTTTAGCAGGATGACGCATTAACTTAACTTTTAAATTTTGATAAATCTCAAATATTAATCTTACATTTCTACGCATTTTTCTTTCTTCAAACTACATGTACTTAGTAGTCCTAAGTATTTTATGTCTTGTCTCAAAACATATACATAGTATCAGGGCTGTGTCAGATACCCTACGAGTAATACCCTGGATAGTGACGTGCCATTCTGCATGTCCTTACAGCAGCGTGTCCTTGGAATATTATTATTTATTTGAAGTTTATTAGAGCCCTATCTAAAAAAAAATGGTATGGCATCGATCAATTACCTGATTTTACACGTCGTTTGCTGTGTATTTCTGGGCAACATTATAAACAGCATGTCCCTGCGATAGAGGAAATAGATTAATCCTAAGAAAACATTATTTAACGTTACCTAATGACCAGAGTTTTCCCCGCAGGAGACAGTGGTTGGCCACCAAAGGAAGTCCGTTCTGCAGAATCGACAAAGCGCAGTTCAACAACGAAAGACCAATCAGCAAACTGGAACATGAGAAATTCCGAATAAGCTACTGAGGGACGTGGAACAGTTCGTTTGTGTGTACAGCAATGCAGAGTTATATACAGAGTTGCGGATGATTCTTAATTAATGTTTGATACATGTACGTATATGAAACATTTGGGCCCAAGAACAAGTATAAGAGATAAGGAGAACACAGTACATTCTTCTTTGGAGCTAGCTAAGTTCAAAATCCTTCCTGTCAAGCAGGAATGATAATAGTTCATTCAACAACCTTAAGATGAATTTGCTTCCGAATGATCTAAAAGTTTTGCAAGTCTCCCTGGAACTTGGAGAAAGTTTTACGGGATGGTTGGATGATAACTTTTCTATAACTTGATAACTTTGCCTGTTATATTGTCATGATCGCTGTTGCTCCTGTTTTTATATCATTCCTTGTACCATATTCATTACATTCTCATCATATACTAGTTGTCTATTATTGTCTTCACTCTCAAAGCATGAGTGACCTAGCTGTAAGTATTGTATGAGTGTCAGGATGGGATGTATGTAAAAACCATTAGCTACATACCCAGCTAATCAGTAAACTGTTGTAAATACTTAACACATCAGTGAACCACAAGCTTGAATAACAACAAGAAACTCAATTATCATATCAAGTAGATTGTGAAGTTTTCAAGACATCAGAACACACAAAATCAGAAGTATTTATACAAAATTTAGGCTACAACAGCAGTTTTTTTCTTATTGTTCCTTTTTCTAATACATTGCCATTACCGTAGTTTGCATGCAGAATTAGAATTCTCAGGAATACATGGTCAAATTTTCTGCATCAATGTATGAACATTTTAATATATTTTGTACAGCAGAAATGTAGCAATTGATGTCCAATGAGTCCCCTACATAGCTTCATACTTTAAATACAATGGATGTTTTAAAACCCCCATACACAGCCAAGCACACATGAAAGACACAATCAATCTGAAGAGAGTTCATTTAGAGGAAATATTTATGTAAAATAACCTCCCTATCTCTACCACTTCTAGATATTGATACTCTGGGGTGAAGTCAAATCTGAATTGCATGAAAAATCTCTGTCTCCTTTGTACACTTTATTATAAATGAATTTTTTATCAATAATAACTAATTTTTGTTGTGCCCTTATGAAAATCAATGACCTCCAACCAGTAAGTGTACAGAATGCTTTCTCTACAGTATAGCTTTACTGTACTGTAAGACTGCTAATTTCTGTCTCGTAAACGGTCGTTGCCATTTGAAACGGTCGATGCCATTTCGCAGAACGGCACGCTTTAAATGTATTAGAACGTGCCGTCAACACCATGATTTTCCGTGGCGTAGCGGTTAGGGTTCTAAGGCTTTTTGACCCGGGTTCGAATCCGAGCCTGTGCTCTGCCTTACTATTTTTCTCGATGGTGTCCTACATTTGCAATTAAAATGTTGCATTTTATACGTTTTAAATGTTTTTGCCCCTCTGAAAAATTGTAATACGCTCGGATATGTCATTGACTATTTGGCGATATGCCATCGACCGTTTCAAATGGCAACGACGGTTTACGAGACAGAAACGCACGTAGGAACTATCGGAAAAAATGGCTCTCATGAATGGCCATTGACAGCAGGGGCCTGTGCCAACACGTCGTCAGGCTGCAGCACGCCGCAGTCTTCGACCCTACAGTCCGCCTTCGGTCTCTCGTTGTACGTCGGCTGGTCCTCTAACCTCTGCAGCAGGGCAGTGCCCTCAATCAGTTGTCTGAAACAAGAGTGAGTGAGTGAATAAATGAATGAAAACTCTATAAAAAACATGCAAGGTTAGGAAATAGATAAGGGATCTGAAATACATAACTGTTGAACTATCAAATGCCAATATTACTTCCCCAACCCTTTGTTTCAGGAGCAGAGTTACTAACCTGGTATTGAGCAAGTTATTTTACACCACTAGATCAAGCAAAAATATTACAATGTGCTGAAGGCTAATCCCCTAGCTGATCCAGAGTACACAGAAATCAGACCTACCCAAAGGCCACATATTTGGTGTTCATCCATGCCGTAGGCTGCATGGTGATGTAGAACTGCGACCCGTTGGTGTGACGGCCCTGATTGGCCATCCCCAGGACCCCCCGTCTGTCGTGGGCAACCGCAAAGTTCTCATCTGGGGAGGAGAGATTCAGATTTAACGACTCAGTTTTCTCTTTTAACTTTGACAGTGACATTAATTAAAAGAGAAGAGGTCATACTTCTGCTGACTATAAAAACCACATCACAGGAGATTTCATCATTTCTGTGAACATTCAAAGATGTTCTAAGATTGTGCTTTGTGCTGACATTGACAACAATGGAATGCATTTAACATGTTTGAAAGTGTTCTAATGCTCACAAAAATGACGTAATTCCCCCGTGATATAGGCAGTCTGCTGGAGTTATCATCCTCACTGATACTGTTGACTGTTATGTTGACTGAAAGTTTCACAAACCTTCAAAAACAGGTCCATAGATGGATTCTCCAGCATCCCCTCTTCCATTCGGTACATCTGTGAGAAAAAACACCAATCATTAACAATTCATCCCTTCATACAGCTGCCTTCATAGTGTAAATGTGTATGTGTAAATAAAACAACACATTGCTTAAAGTTACACATATTAATGCACTTCACAAACTCACCTCCCCCCTGTATCCATCCATTCTTGACTGTTCTGTGGAAGATCGACCCTTTGTAGTGGAGGTCGATGTTGGTGTCCTTGGAGCGACCTTTCTCCCCTGTGCAGAGAGCTCGGAAGTTTTCACAGGTCTTCGGTACCTTGTCTGTGTACAGCTGTGGAGAGAGGAGACATGGATGCATCAGAATACAGTATCCTCAACTTTACAGCGGACTTTTTATCTTTTAATAGTTTAGGGGCCTCTTCATGACATATGGTTCTAAACAATACACTTGGAGTTACAGAAGAAACACCATTTTCTGTAAAATACAGCAAGGTGGTGCTTGAGTTCTGGGTAGGATGCAAAATGATATGCAGAGCTTGAATGTATGTTTTTATTTTATTTTATATCTTACACCTGGTATTACACCGACACTGACGCATGCTACGAAGTAGCATGAATTATATTACAGTAAAGAGTTAAATTAATTGAATGACTTCCAGATACTGTATGACTTGAGTGTTGCAAGATACATGTATATAGTGTACGGTTCTATGCTGCCCAAAAGTTGGTACATGTACCATGCAAACAGATCTAAGACTTTCATAAGGTGCAGAGTGAGAGAGTGAGTAAGTGATAGAATAAAAAATGCAATGAATGAGAGATGGATTTCAATTACCTCAAACAGTAACCTCCCTGCTGCCTCCCCTCCAATGGAAATATCCAGGTACACAAACGTTCTCTGGAAGGAGAAATATTATAAGTTAGTATATAGTACAGAAACGACCATGACCAAATAACAAGATGCCATTATATATGATAGTGTCTTTACAACATTATGATATAATTGCTGTAAGTGTCTCTATAAAGCTTGGAGTTATAAATACAGGGAACAGATGTAACAAGTCTACGTGATTACAATCATAGTATTAAACCAATTGCTTGAAACTTAGCCAAAAAAATGACTACTAAACTCACTGACCCCATTGCTGAGCCTGTTTTTGTAGGCCTCCTCAGCCAGAGCCAGGTACAGGGCAGGAGGTCTGAAGTCCTGGTACTCGTGGTTGTCCTGTGCCCACTTGATCAGTTCCTGGTGTCCACCGAGCATCTGGCCGTTTGCAAAGGAGATGATCTTTTCCTGGAACGCCCACGTCTCTCCTTTCAGTTCCTGGAAGCAAAGGGAACAATTGTCAGAGAGCACTACAGGAATTTACCATACAATGATACATGTATATGCCAGGCAACATTACTCTCCAAGCAGAGGTTTGGGTGGGGAAAGATCGTTACCTTTTTATATGCCCCGTTTTTTTCTGTCGCCATGTGGGGATGGCGACAGAAAAAAACGGGGCATATAAAAAGGTAACGATCTTTCCCCACCCAAACCTCTGCTTGGAGAGTAAGGCAACATAGCTATATCTGATACCAGATTATTTACACCAAAATGGCCATCATTTTACTAGTGCAGCTTTTTTGCATTGTTGGTTTATTGCTTTGCCAACAGTATGATTGAAAATTTGTTAATAAGTCTTATGATTTCTGGTGTATAACAAGATGTGATTAGATATTGACCCCTAGCAGCTTTGTTACAATCTGCAGAATATAAGTGTGTAAACATTGTGGCAGAAAGTATGCTACATTGGCAGCTGTTTTTCAAAGTCTTTGGATTAGAGATTACAACCTGGAGCCCTTTACATTTAGCAACTGAATATCTGAATTCAAAGAGACCAGTGTTTAATTTATACTGGTAGAAAATATTTCCTAATACCTTTCTCTTGGCCTGCAAGTACTCTTCCCATTCAAACTCCACCATAGGTCGGATGTCCGGCGCCGAAAACTTCTCTGGTATCTTTTGGTGCAGAGTCTGAGAGAATATATGAAAAATCGATCATTTATACGTTCTGGCAAGGCTTGTCAACAGAAAACATGAGTCTGAGTCGCAATGTTGTGGTCCAAAAGAGGGAGGGGGGCGACTTCTGATTTGGATAAACAAAAGGAAAATTGACCCTAATAAGGGGGCAGCCGTTCATAAAACTGTTCCTTCATTCCCTAAGAACTTCTTGGAAGTCATGCTCACCTCGGCGCAAGCTTTGGCGATGTGGAAAGTCTCATCCTGTAAGAGTCCGTACACCTGGAGGTGTTGTACCTGTGCGTCCGCCGCCATCTTGGTTGCTATGACGACATCACAGGTCCAGAACGAGGCGAATCCAAGTTGTTGTTTGTTTTGGTCCTCAACGCCAGAGTTTAACTTGAAATATACAACCTTTTCTTTCAAATATCGTGCATTGCAACTTACCAATCGTTTCAACCAATGTGATAAACCATGTGTGACATCTTGTCAAATAAATCTTGGCTCCCAAAACACTCTTTATTTATTTACTCCAACCTATCCCATAATGCTTTGCACACTTGCAGGCGGACATTTTGAAAATGTAGAATCTTGGTATCTGGCAGAAATTTAACGCATTTATCCCCAAAAGTGAGTTAATCGGTTTACTGTTTTTTATGTTTGAAAAATGTAAACCATCTCCGAGTATGTTTCTTGTTGTACCTTTTTATTATAACTCCTATCTCGAAAGGTTTAACGGCAAAATTATAATTTTGTGTGGGGAGGGGGGCGTGTGGTGTAGACGTATGCATGGTATACGCAAGAGCTTCTATTGATAGAAGCTCCTTGGTATATGGTAGGATCCAACTGGCAAATGCCTCATATATTATCCCTTATGCAACTTCTCAAGATAGCATATCAAGGGTTGTTGATGGCAAAACAACTTAAAGTTTGTACATGTCATGTTAAGAGTGTTTGTTTCTTATTTCTAATGCTCACCTGAAAATGTACACAACCCACAACCGTGATGATCAGTGGCAGAGGGCCCAGACACTCCCGGCAGCTCTTCACCACTCCACAACGAGAAGTCCTTCTCATATCTCCCGCAGACATACTGGGGACTGGATCCTCTGCACCGAGCCTATGTCAAGATGTTCGTCCGAGATGTCTTAGAAATGGACAGCTATCCCGGCCACCCCGCCATGAACGTCTACGCCTACAAGAACCATCCAATCAGCCGGGTGGACCTGCTGGGCTGGGTGGTGCGTGTGGAGGAGAGAGAGAAACTGTTTAACTACGCCATCGATGACGGCACGGGTGTGATTGGCTGTACCTGCTGGAAACCCAAAGTCCAGGCTAATACAGAGGTTGTGATGGATCGTATTGATTATTCTACAACTGGAGCGTCAACGTCTACCGACTCAGCAGAGCAAGAGTTTGCGGACTTCTTAGCCTTAAAGACGCAGGAGATGAAGAAATGTGTCCGTGAACTGAGACAGCCGCTGAAACTTGGAGACTTGCTTCACGTCAGAGGACGAATCAAGTCGTACCGTGGTAGAAGGGAAGTCGGTGCGGCGTATTTCCGCTGCGTTGACGACCCAACATGCTCGACGGAGATGAACAGAACGATGGAGCAGCTTCAGTTGTATCAGAACTTCTACGATGTCCCGCTCCAGCTACCAGAAAGTGAGGAGGGGGGAAACTGTACAGAGACAGGTGTTGTGAAGTCTCTGCAGGATGCCATTGCAGACTTTCTTAGCACAAACAGCACTGTCTTAAACTTTGAAATTAAGGAGCTGGCCACAGTGGACAGTCTTATGGCTGTTGTACAGAAAGCACAAAAGGAAAACGATTCTACGATGAACGTAAAACAAGTCATTTCTCTCTTCTCCCAGGCTGTTGGGCGTCTAGAAGAATTGGGTATTTTGTACAAACGAAATGACAAAGACAACCTTTATGTAGTTATTGACAGGGATTCTACGCTGGAGTCAGCTGTGTTAGATATCGTGAAGCAAGAGAGTCAAAACGCAAAGTACTCCGAGTCAGGGTGTCACTATCTGCATGTTCTGGACTGCTTAAGGATGAAGCACAGGTTCTCTGGTGTCAGCCCCAAAGTCGTGGGTCGTATCTTAGACAAGTTGGAGTCACAGAGTGACGTCATCAGCACATCAGAGAACTACTACATAGCCTTCTAGTCAGGATCACCTTAAGATACAAAAATGGAAAAAACTGTACATGTACTAGTACAGATTGTTTCAACTGTAAACTTTAAGTGTTGCAAAAACATCCTTTTCCCTCATACTGTGTAATAAACTAACAGCAAAAGTAAATGCATTTACAGCAATTCAAGGGTACTGCAGATAGAACACTTTTTAATGAAAGTCCTTTCTAGTGATATGTTCTTTGTAACAGCTAGGATGGTTGGAATGGCATGTTGTATGAGGAGGCAGAAAGGGTTTGTTATGTTGCTATGGAGACAGTGATGGAGGACACAGGCTGTGTCTGATTGACTATTGAGATGGGCTTGAAAGGAAATTTTTGTCTCTGAAAGATATGGCTAAGGACATATGGAACTGAAAAACATTGAAGATACAAAACTTGAAGGGTATCACAAATTTGACGTGCTTTATTGATGCCCACAGTGTAAACATGTAGATATGAATTCAAACATACATGTGTTAGATGATACAATAGATACATCATACAGCATCCATAATATACTTTCAGTACGAAATACAAGCATACAGACTCCTATGATCACAGAAGGTTTTATCAGCTCACATACATATCTGTTCATAGTGTTCTATAAATACTAGTGTCTGTTGACTACAGATCTCTTTCAGTGTGTGTCTGTATGTGTGTGCGCTTGTGTGTCTGTATCAATGATGTTGGTTTGTTTATACCTGGGTAGCAGGTAGTTAAGGACGTTGGTGTTATTCCTACGTATACAGGTGACACATGAGTCGGTACATAAGTGGTCTTATAACAGTCAGCTGACTTCACTTTACCTTCACGTCTCCTTGTTTTCTTAGATAATGGATTCAAGTAGTAGTGAACAACAACAACCTCTCGGACAATGGCTTCAAGTGGAAGTGTAAAGCAGTGGGCTCTTGTGCGAGGTGTCTGCTGCGTTTTCTAATGATGGGAAAACCATGTCGGTGAGGGATTTTCATTGAGGTGTTATTGTTGCTATGGCGTCATGGAGAGTAGTTTGTTCAGTGAAACCAAGGATTTTCCACCAGAGACCTTGGTGAGACTTGCACAGTGATGTGGAGAAAGTAAATTTGGGTCACATTCTAGGGAGTGGCACTGGCAGAAAGTTGAGGGTAAGGATTGCTTTATGTACTTAATTAGTGTTAGCTGTATAATCCAACAGCAATTTGTATTTTGAACACCAACTTAAGTACAAACTTTGAGAGGAAAGCCCTCTGCAGATCACTGTTTTACCAACAACCTGTTCTTAAATCAAGCTTGGGGTGAGTATATATATAAAAGTTTTTACGTTTTTGTGAATCTATGATCGAATTTTGGTAAACTGTCTCTTAGTTTAACACACACCTGTTCTGTACAGTTAGTACAAATTGTGTGGAGCAATCTTACCTTGGGGTGTGCCCCTACTCTTTGCCGCGAACGCAAGTGTGGGGGGTTCTTTAATGTGTTCAAGGTGTGTCACAAGAAAATTGTAGCCCCCTGAAGTAAAGTAAGTGGCGTCGAATGGCCGAGAGGCTAGGCGAGCGGACACGAGATCAAGAGGTCACGGGTTCGATTCCTGCCCTTGGTGGCTGGACGTTGTGTCCTTGGGAAAGGCTCCTCACTCCACCCAGGTGTAAATTGGGTACCTGACTTTGGTTGGGGAGGTAAAAGGCTTTGGAAGGAGAGGTTTGGGCTCCGCCTTCCAAAAATGCCGTGCCCTAGATACAGTATAGTGGATTAACAACCCACTGCATGCCCTTACGGCCTCAAAAAGGATGTGTAGCCAATGCGTGTGGGGACTCAGAGCTTCACCATCTCATCAACCCTTTTAAGCTGCTTTAATATATGCTTATTGCAAATGTTAGATATAACGTTATACAGTCTGAGGCAAGCTACGTCTCCCTGGTGTCCTCCCAGCCGCCCTGCTCATCGCCATGGGTTGTTGTGAGTGCTGCGGGGACTGCTGCCGCTGCTGCTGCGGCTGGCTCTGGGCAGTCTTCTGGTTCTTCGTCATCGTGCTGGTGGGCATCCCGGTGGCGCTCTGGCTGTCGGTGGGTAGAACGGGCTCAGACTGGATTCAGTTAACTGGTGCAAAATGTAGCCTGCTTTGCAGGCATTCGAGGTGCGGTCGCCTGGGAAGGCTGTCAGACTCTGGCGTGTGTGTGATAAGAAAACTTGGCCAATCAGAAAATACTGCACCGGGAACGCCTGCAAAGGAGGCTATGTAAAATGACTAAAGATACTTGTCTTCATGTGTTTTTGCTATACCCACAGAAACTACGTGTAGTGGAGAAGGCAAAAACATTTAGTTTTCGTTGTGAACGCTCTTCTATGGATGGAAATCATCTGTCCATTTTTTTATTTTATTTTATTTCAGTGTTATCACTATCATGCTTGGCTGATAATGCTTTCACTAACAATGGCTACAGGTTATCAGCCTTTGAGTTCAGAACTGATAGTTCTTTACCATGACAAACCGGGGCAAATATTTAGGGTCTACTTTGCATCACTTATTCTCGATCACCCTCTTCCCTTATACTATAGATTCTATGTCAAGTCTTCGTTTTCTCCTCCACCCACCCCCCTACTGCAGGTGCTGTACGTGCTGTTCCTGCCCTTCGTCGCGTGCTGTGACTGCTGTCGCGGCTGCGCGGAGGCCCTGCTGTCCGGGATCCACCTGCCGCTGGCCTACGCGCGCTTCATGCTGCACCAGCGCAGTCTTTGCCGGGTGTGCTGCGGACCGCAGGAATGGCCCTGAACTTCCAACAACGAACCACCAACGAAAGTTCAAATATTGACAAAATTTAGTTGATACATTTATAGCAGATATTGAAATCAAAATACGGCAACACTTTCATGCTTCACTAGCGGTGTCTGTCACAGTGTGCTGTTGTCCTTATCCGGAACAACATCGAACTACTACAGAACAATCTAGATAAAACACTGCTGTAGAGGGGAAAGAAAAAAAATGCAAGATGAATTTGCTCCTTTTTAATCAAATGCGCAAAAGGAATATTACACTATACTACAGTGAATAGCCCTGTCTATGACACACGAATAATTCCCACATTGACTACTGTGGGTCTGCAGGTACCCTCATAACGTCCAGACTTTTACATGTGTACATTCAAACATGCCCTCATAATTTGGTAAGCTAAGATTTTAGAAGAAATGTATAATTGTATATGTCATAGAGAAATGTATAGAACTTCCCGATTATATTGAAACTACAGTGTGTGAGAGGGTTTGTACATATTGGACGTAACTCAAGTCATCTCGAATTGTTCCTATATTTTATTTTGTTCCCTGAATATCTATTGATCATGCATATGATTTATACAGCTTCTACATTTCCGTTTTTTGTGAGTTCAGATTTGCAGTGTTCTGTCTTCTTTAGTGCGTCGCAAAAATATGATTTTGTTGACTCTTGTTGTTTGTCTTGTTGGAGAAAATCCCTCACTTCTTCCCGAAGAAGAAGAAGAAACCTGAAAATAAAACACACATAAACTATGAACATAAAACATTCACCCTTCTTAGGCAATCATTTTACTGCATCTAATTGAAGTTATATTTTTTTTCTTTTTTCTAGTTCAACATTATACAATAACTGAACACACACTCAGATACGCACAATGTTTATAGTTCATAACATTAACCCTGCTTCACGCAACTTAAATAGCTTTATATACATAGTTCCATTTTCGTCTTTTGTTTGTAATCACCCATTCTTCTTTCATATGCCACCTCTCAGGAAGAAGTTCCACACTGAGCTTTTTTTCCTTAAAACAATGTCCTTTTAATATGGAAGAAGCTTCCACTAGCCTCTACCAGGCTTCGGAAGCGGCTGAAAAAAAGGGGAAATTGGCCAAATAGACAGTTAACATGCCAGGGGAGTTGGTCCGCTAAAGGAGTCCAACTGTACTCCGCTTCCGAAGCCTGGTAGAGGCTAACTTCCACCTGATGGCTATAACCTTAAACTTTTCAAAACAGCGTTGAACAGATCTAGACGTCTGTCATCATGTTCAAGTCAGAGTAACCCAAAACATTTCAGTGGCTCACAGTGAGCCTTATGTCGTGGTGAACCAAAGGAAGATAAGAGACTAGACTTCCACGATTTTATACCTTTGCCAAATGACTGACGACTTATAGATGTTTGTCATTGATTATGCTGTTGACATACATACAGACCCGCACTCTACCATGACACAACCGAAAACATAACTTTTTTGTCGAAGGTAAAAAAACAAAGACCTACCATTGCGGCGGCATGTGAAGCTGTCCCCAGACCAGGTGCCGTCAGCCTGGCAGGTCCTGGGCACGGCTTCTGCATCGCCAGAGACGGGAACAAACCCCGGCCTGCAGCGGAAGTAGCATGTTTTCCCGGACGTGTAAGGGAACATGCAGCCGAAATGCCACACGCCGTAGACATTAGGTAGGACTCCGCAGTCTTCATATAAAACAAACAAAAATGATACAATCACGTTTTTCTCCTCTTTAAAGGGGCAATATGTAACATTTTTGCACCAAAAATTGAAATATTTTAATTGACATAATCTTCGTGTGATTTTAATTGGCCTCCACTTTTCAACAAATTTGTGTAATTATCTCACATTTCTGACATTTATGGTTGGTGCTCAGTTTGTGGCACCACCACAAAATACCAGAATTTAAACAAACATGGCTGACAGCTTTGTTTCAAATTTTTAAACACACTCGTAAGACGTCATATTTTGACGCCTTCACTTCCTGAATGGCACTTATTTGCAATGGAGTAGGGTTGATTCAACTTACTTTGTGAAGAAATAACCCGAAAATCTACGTTTTGTATCATCCTAATATTAAATAATATAGCATGTGAAGGGGAAAATTTTGCATTGGGGAAATGTGAATCGTGAACAGACACCCAAGGCCCTGGACGCTAAACGCTGCTATTTCGGCATCTTTATATAATGTGCCCTTGCCGTATTTGCTCACTGTCCATTTAACTGTGCAATGACACTGTACAATGTATATTGTCCTTGAACTACGTAGCACTCTGACAATTAATGCTCCCTTCCTATCAATTAAAAAATATTGCTCTCCAGGTTTCAGATAATTGCACAATTCTCGATTGCCCACATGATTTGACATTTTCGACAAATTTGACAATAACGCATTTTCACTTTTTATTGTAGTCACATTATATTACATTATTTTCAGTTTTTCCATCAAATTCAACATAAATGTCACATTTACACACTTGTTATTCAGAGGAAAAGAGGCTTACGTGACTGCCCGAATCCGAAGAAGAACAAAGCGTCCGACTCCAAGGCTAGAGCGGTCACCAGAAGTAGCAGGAGGACTACACGGGAACTGAGAGACAGATAAACATACACTACATGAACAAGTCATCTTTATTGGCTGTGGATGCTGAGTTTTACAGTGCTACAAAAGATGTATATTTCACGGACAACTGCACTCAATCATAGTCGCCAATACACACAATTGAATACACACTATAAATATATTTCATGTGTACAAACAACGCAACAAAACTGCTGGCGAGGACGCAGATCATCTGAGGACACGGAGTGAGTGTCCTTAATGACTGGTCGGACTGGTTTGCTGTTGGCCAGAACAGTTTGGCACGATTCACAAACACTCGGTTTAAACTAAATATCTCGTTTTTTTTCCACATTTTAGGAACAAAACTCACCTCATACTGTAGCACAGGTGGCGCGCACGGGTCTAGGTGGCAGTATTGGCAGGTTGTGAGGCGGTGGTTGGGATAAAACTCGGGCCGTCTGTGTTAGAGTTGTGTCGCCAACCCGGGCAGGTAGCTATAGATAATTGTGATCGCTATCAGAATATCAAAACGAGTGATCGTACGTCACTAACTGCTGCAGGGCAAAGGTGGGGTCTGGGAGACCTGGGCGTTGGACTGAGCGGATGTGTATCTGGTATTGTATCAGAGGCTTCTTGGAAATCAGAGTGTTGGAGTGTAAATGTGTCTCTTAGAAATCTCATAAATAATTTAATAAAATGCTAGGTGCAAAAAATAAAAAAATTGTTTGGAGACATGCTGGTCAGGTGAATTCGAAGTGGAAAAATATCGAAGCTCATTCAAAGTGTATTCTAACTGCAGTATGACTGCAGTATGACTATTCCTACAAAATTCGAACAGCGTTCGAAACAATCTGATCACATTTAAAGGAGAACCGAAATGGGCCTGAGTATTTGGAATACACCCTGAATTTTGAAGAATGCACTTCGAATAGCCAGGAGTATACAAGAAATGTTCATTCAGACGGCATTCCACCTGGTTCTGCTTGACTCCTGCTGATTCGGAATAAGTGTGAAAGGGCCTTTTCAGAGGACTATTTTACACGTTAGAGACCCCTAAAAAGACAAGTGATGGCTCAAGTACGTACGGCCAGGGAATGGTACAAGAAAGCTTTACCATTGCTTTGGTGATCTTATATATGCCAAACACTTGAGGACACAATTGAGGGTTGACTTTAAAGTTGCTTTATTCAGCATTTTTATGACAGATTTTTATGACAGATCAGCATATGTTGCATTACGTTCTAATGCCTTCGCCTGTTTTAGACGCCGATGTGCCCTGCCACGTCGCGGTCGGAACTGGTACTGCAGGCCTTGCCGTCTTACTTGCCCACCAAGTTGAGGTAGCTATCGGAGGAAAACATGCCATGCAGCAGACTAATTAGTCAGTCAGCCGCTTCGCGCGTCATACAGAAGAATTACTTCCACAAACATTGGGAGACCGGACGATCGTACGAGTCGAACTGACGAAGATCGCCACAGGAACAGAGCAAGGTTTATTCTATTTTTGTAAGCAGAGCGGTGGCTAGAAAATCGGACAAAGTTCTTGTAGTGTTATCCTTATCTAGGTGCACGTGCCTTATTTCAACAGACAAATTGGTTCGCGAATAGTCAAACATCGAGGACAGCTAGCCCTGTACGGCGCGCGACTGACTTGTAACTGAATATCGAATGAGGATAGAGATGGGAGCTGTCGGCCTGCGTGTGTTTTTCGCCATCGTCATTGTCGTCTGGAAGGTTGCAAGTACCGTTGGAGAAGCCTTGCCACGAGACTGCATCTGTACAAAGAAACATCGGTTCAGTTCACTAGAAGTTAAATGTACATACCGCGAACTGAGCGCCATGCCTGAGAACATCCCGTCGGAAACGGTTCTCCTGTATCTGCACAATAACAGGCTCCGCCATGTCGCTTCTTTACCACCGCTACCCAGGCTGTACACACTGGACCTCAGTAACAACCTTATCGAGACCGTGGCGTGGAGCTCACTCTGTAACCTACCGAACCTGCGTTATCTCCACTTTAATAACAACAGGATAACAAGTGTCAAAATAGCCTCCTGTGTTGCACGTCTTACACACCTGTCGTCCGTAGACCTGTCGTGCAACAGGATCGCCTCCATAACTGAGAGTGACCTGGGGGTCCCTCACATCAAGGCCATGTTTTTGCTACACCACAACCCTTACCGCTGCGACTGCGAACTGCTGTGGCTGATCACTAAACTGAAATGCCTACAGGATCGTACTGACAGAGATGTTACACCTGATCGATGCGATGCCCCGTTTCTTCCGAGCGATTTACACGGCCACCTCTGCAGCTCACCCGCCCAGTTTCAAGCCCTGCCGCTCGCAATGGTTTCTATCCCTTCGTTAGAGTGTGAGTCGCCGGTACCTCCTTCAACAACATCCTCAACCCTTCAACCAAGAGACGCGGGGACGATCAAGAGTACAAGGTCATATGGCTTCATACAAAGTATCCCTACACTAGCTGGTCCAACGCAACAAAGGGGGGAACTGCACACAACCATGGGGAAGCAAGTTACCCAAAGTAACGCATCAGAGGGTTTTACTCCAGATAACACTGCATTTGAAAATGACGTGACAGAAACTGTCTCTGAAACTGTCACCATTCGAGCCGGCAACACCACCGAGATGGGAAGTGTGTCGGTCAGCAACGTCATGTCGGAGAGAGACGAGTCAATGATTGGAACTGTCATCGGTATAGTGCTAGCCATCTTTCTAGGCTGTCTGATGTTAAAGCTCATCAAAAACCGGTACAAAATTTAGTCCACTACAAACTAGTCTACACGTACACTATACACATTATATTTTGAAACCTAAGCCAGAGGAAGTAAAAGAGAGCACAGAAAACTATAGCGAAGCAAACATTAACTGCGCCAGCCATAGCTCTTACACTACACGAACACACGTCCATAGAATCGCTTGAGTGTTGTAAACAAAACGTGACGTATATGTTTCTGGCACAAAACGAAATTCCACTCCATGATATGTCTGTCGGTGTGTTGGGCTGACTCATAATCCATGGAAGGAAATGATGATGATTCTTAAAAGTGATACAGACTCTCTTTATCTGTTGATCACCTGTGCATTGGGCAACCTGGCCATCGTGGCCACTTTTGTCAGTCCCTTGTATTTTTTCCCATATCTATGATTAACATCGTTGATAACGTATAACAGGCATGTATTTTCTTGTATATTAATAAATAATATCTTGGTGGTAACAGAACTTTGTCTTGACTTATGATCATGGTATATGCAGAACAGTAAATCGTGAATCCTCCTCCATAATATGTTTGGTGTCACAAAATCCTAATATACCTTTTCCCGAAGGTAGGCGTGTATGGAAGATGGCGGGGAGCTTGATCTATGCCGCGGTGTTTTGATACAGACGTAATTGTCATGCTGTTCAGTTCCTCATGCATATTCTCATGTCCTATCCCATGTGTGTGTGTGTGGGGGGGGGAGCTACAGGCGTCAAATCTCTGCTCGTAAAAGAACACAAAACACTTTTGCTCATGGCAGCTTTATTTTCTTTCAAACTGCAG
Source organism: Branchiostoma floridae x Branchiostoma japonicum (assembly GCA_013266295.2). Lineage (NCBI taxonomy): Eukaryota > Metazoa > Chordata > Leptocardii > Amphioxiformes > Branchiostomatidae > Branchiostoma > Branchiostoma floridae x Branchiostoma japonicum. Next base: position 5,596,337 of record CM023833.1, on the reverse strand, counting down.
TTATTTGTTTGTTTTATGTCCGTATAGAATATAGAATAAGGAAAGGGACATCATGGGTTTCCCAGAACTACAGATTCGTGCGTCAGTTCTAGTCTCTACCAGACTAACTGTGCGGGCTATAATAGGGAGATATTTGCAAGGGGAGTCTGGCCGCCTTGAGGTTGACTGGCCGCGCTATCGGCGGGGGAAAACTAACCCTCCCGCGGACCGACTCTACTGGTCAGCTATTCCCTTCTTTTGCCGAAATCTACGATCTACGTAACCCCGTAGGAAGGCCTGGTGGAGGCTACGTCAGTTCTATCCGTACACAATTGTCACAAACTGTCAACATCTTGAAATGTCACAACTCTGTTATATTAACAAAACATCAAAAGGCGAGCCTGTGTGTGTGCGAAAATGTCCAACAGATCAATGACTACTGATAAACGTGAGATACATGTATATTCATGCAATCGATACTTGGCAAGGAACGAATTACTACATCTACATAATATTCATCGCTAGAACTGAATGAAAATTCAGTCCCACAACATTTCTTTCAATTCTGAATCAACCTACACATGTACAGTCGTGGTCATTCGCGATTTACTGAACAAAGACGATGATGCGAAAATTGTGACTACTGTTGTTGTAGACACGAGTTGTCTGTGTGATGAAAGGTATAAGTATACACATATACAAGTTGATCCCCTTTTATTGACAGACGTATATGTATGCGTAACACCTAGGCCTGGTGCCAGACAGGATACGATACGTACGTACGTGGCAATCTGATGTATAAACAGGTACCTGGGGGAGATCTGATCCAGAAGACGACAGAAAAAGATCCAACAGACACCGTTCTGACTACCTTCTCCACTTCTTTACTGTCAAAACTTCTATCAACCTACTCAAGTTCTACCACTGGCCTAAAGAGGGGATCTGTGTCGACAGAACTTTGTAAGCGCGCTCCAAAAGTCGGTAACCGTTCCTAACGCAGCGATGCCCCGTCTTGTGGTCGGTGTTCTCCTCCTGGCGGCCGTCGGGCTGTTGAGCCCCCGCCCGGGCTATGCAGACGAGCATGACGAGCCCGAGCACGGACACGAACACGCGGACGAACACGCGCACGGTAGGAGTCCAACAACTAATCATCCGAGGGGAATTTGTAAGGGATTAAGTGGCTCTATTCTGGTAGGCTGGTCATCGTGGGGGATTGTAATCGGTTCAGTAGAGGGCACATAGCCCAGATTTGCTCCAGGTATCTGATATCTAATTCTGCTAGCCTTATGGTTGAAACCTACTACAAGCTTCTCGCAGTAAAAACATGTAAGGAAAGAAAAACTGGAATACAGACGACGCTGTGACATGACGACATGGTAACGGATTTGATCAACAAGGCCGAGTAGAGCGGGGCGGGGGGCGCGCACCAAAATGTTGTTCGGGGCGTCTGATGAAGTCTCACAACAGACTATTCGTTACGCTTTGGAGTTCAAGACCTTTGGTTTTGTTTGTAACAACAATACCGCATAAGGCTTTTGGTTGTTCCCGAGCCCTTCCCCCACTTAAATGCCCCCATACAAATGCCCACAGTAAGTTGTTCTTTCAGTGACTGCGCTTGTTTGAAACCTGTAAAAGCTACGAGTTTCAGTTGAAACAAGATAAAACCACCACCATTACTGCAAATCAAATGATGTATATGTGACCACCTGTTTTTTTTTGTATTTCAGAATGTCCGGAAGGTTACGAAGAACACGAAGGGCATTGTTACTACTTCTCAACAGACACGGACACTTTCTCCGGGGCTGCTGCTTATTGTGAGGCGCAGGACGGACGTCTGGCCGCGCCCGACTGTCATGACGAACACGCCGCCGAGTTCTTCTACAGAACAATGTGAGTGGAGTTTATAGTCAAGAAATCTAGACGAGAAACATGGCTGTAAATGAGATAAGAAATGGAACCTTTTGGCCCTATGATTACTGACTGACGGGGCATCCCATTTTATTTGTCGGCAGGGCCGAATCGTTCAAAGTTATAAATCCATATTTTGATTTATATGACTTAATTGAGATGTCATTTTTCGGTATAAGTTATAGAACTTTCTCAGCCAAAACAGGCTAAGTAGCCTCACACCCACCCTTTATGATCGAGTGTGATATGCAGATATTAGCTAAAAAAGAGGTCAAGGATATACTGTACCATTTACATGGACATGCATGTGAAATGTCTGTTGTTTACCACTTGCCATTCGGGTCCGGCCACGCAAATGTGCACCTATGAATACACAACACGCCATACATCAATATGACATAGTTAGAAAGGTTACCACCGGTTAACGCGCATTCGACCGGCCACACAGAACAACGCTTGACCTCACATGTTAGGTCGTATTTATGCATTGATTGTCAGACAGAAAAAAATATTCAAACGTTAATTCGACGCTGTTTGATTTTCGGAATTTCAGTTTGGGCTGCTTGTCATTTGATGGACGTATTTAGTCTCTCTATAGAGCCCTGTAGTTATATTTTCACTACTGGGTGGTTTTAGAGGACAGCGTTTGAAACTTTTATTGTCCGATACAACATGGTCTCAAAGATCTGCATTTAAAAAATGGTGACTGAGTACTAGGACTATCTAGGAGAAAAAGTACAATAATAGTTACGTGCAGTGGATTCAGTTATCGGCTAGGCGGAACATAAACAAGGGTTTCAATGATTGATGTCATAAATATGGTGAACATTGCCAAGTACCGACTCTATCAAACTCTACATCATATTTCCTCACGTAGTGCCTGGATCAATCCGGATACTGAGGAAGACTGCGGTGGACACGCGTCAGCTGAGTTGAGTAACATTTTCTTGGGATATCTACATCTAGAATGCTTGTTCGACATTTTCCCAGTTAGAGTCAGCATTGGTTTGGGTTATTGGCGTGATAACATCATCAACACATACATATGTTCGTGAATAATTTCATTAGGCTGGCGAGTGATTGAATAGCAAAGTTCTATATTCACGACCACTTATTTTAACAAGAGCCGACGTTTCGATGGCCGTCTGTCATCTTCATCTTCATCATCATTATGACTGGCTCACTGTGCACTGAAGCTAGGTGTTACTGCTAACAATGCGGTCCCCAACTGTCACAATTACTTTACGTTTGAGACCGCCTAGCTTCAGTGCAAGTCATAATTGCCCTGATGAAGATGACAGGCGGTCATCGAAACGTCGGCTCTTGTTAAAAAGTGGTGAATAAAGAACTTTGCTATTCATTCACATGTAGATTGGAAGGGGAGGGATAAGAAATCGACATGTATTAAAAATTGTGCTCGCTTCGCTGTGTGCGGCGGTCCCTGGGAATGTGGTCACGGCCCCGGAGGTTTGTGGTTGTTTCAATCGACTGGTTGTCACCACAAACAGTCGTTGTGTATGGATGTCAACAGCCGCATAGACGGACGTGTTGACGCCAACCATGAGGAGACGAATACAAGTGGAGAAACGTGACAAACATGGGTATAAAAAGCCCACGTACCATCGGCAAAGGACCATACATACACATATTTTTTTTACCTATCTCACATTAGTTCGTGAGCTATAATTGAGCTTTGTTTGCTTATTATTTGCTGTTTTGTGATGGTATACTAGTATATCTATTCTGATTCTACCCAGTTACTTGTAGGAGCCAAACTTAGCCCGACCCATACGCCTGGTGAAGAGACTAGCGTGAGCGGCCCTTTTCAAACCCAGCCAGCATGCAGACCAATTTGAGTATTTCATGAATAAACGAAGGCTCAAATAAATAAACAAACAAACCCACACTGTCTGCCAGCAATGTCCTGCGCATTTTATTGATTAGATTTGAGGTTACAGACAGAACGATCGAGTTGATTGAATGGCGACAAACAAAACAAACTCAGATTTTTCCTCCTTTATTGTTTCTGTTCAGGACCCAGCTACCCTTCATCTGTGTGCACGCACCAAGTAAGTAAAACCGGAGTATATGTATAGTATATAATACGGTACCAGACTTTTCTCTGCATGTAAACTATTCCTGTCCTGTTCTCATCTTCCCATAACTGTCCTCTGCTCGACGTTACTGTGGTGTCTACATGGTAAAAACCCACGAACTAAATCCAACTAAACACTACTCAACCGTGACCAACCTTTCCTTAGCCTTCCAAGCAGGCTTACGAGTGGCTTTTTTGCTTCTTATATGACGTTTTCTGATTGTATATTAGTGGAGAAAACGGCACATAACACGCAAAAAAGCCTAACTCGTAAACCTGCCAAGGAGGCTACCTTCCACCTCGATTTCATCATCCTTTGGTCTACGTGCGATACAAACAAATCAGTGATAGAAGCTCTAGCTGGGGGAGAGTTTGTGCTGCCAGTGTTGACACGACAGTAGCGTGTCCGGGTCCAAGAAACACTCCGACACCGGGTCCATCCGTGTCTTTGTTATAATAAAAGCAGCGGTAATTGCAAACGTTACGGATATCAGTAGGCAAAGCTATTTGTAATGTGTCAATCAAACAAGTTACTAAACAACGGTTGAGTCAACATGTAAACACCGAGGAGCCCAACAGCGACGATGTCAATGAACCCACCAAACACGCACAGTGCTATATAATAAAAATTGGTATTAATAAACACCCTTCTCTGCATTGCAATGGTTTAGGCCATGGCCTTTTTGAAACCTACCACTTGCACAGATATGGAGTGTACAACTGACAATTTCTTGAGTGAAAGCAAGCGCAGATAAAAATGTAATTCGATCTTCGATCACGTCTCACAACATGGTGTCAGAAGTGGGATAGGTCCCAGGTCTTAGGTTCATCCAGCAACCAAGGATGCCAGCTAATGTATCCTGAGTACCTCGTCTCTTTTACTTCTAAGACAATTCAAGATGGTGGGACCAAGACGTACATCCTGCCTCCTATATTAGCTCTCCTGTAGACTTTGATAAGTCATCGTTTCCTCCTTGTTTAGTATCATATCTTCTTAAAACAAAACAACAGCTAAGTTCTTTACAGTTTGTGTGCCATGCACAATAAAGCCAACCTTGTTACCATAAACATTATGCCATGCTTATCATCAATGTTTCTATGCCTTTCCCCTTCACCACATATCGCTTAACTATTCATGATGCATGTATGATATCCCAGCATGCGACGAGCCACCTGTTCAGAACAATACTGTCATGTACGACTGTGACCCGCCCTACGATCAGCAGGAGGCCTGCCGCTACGAATGCGCGCCGGGGTACCACATGTTCGAGGGGACCGACTCCTCTGCTAAGGCTACCTGTCTAGATGGGGACTGGCATGGGCCATTCATGCTCTGCAATCGTACGTTCCACGCGTTTTACGTATCTACATTTCATTCACAAAAGCCACATCTTCAATACGTCAGAGTGTTGGAGGCCTGGTGAACTACTAGTAACTAGGATGGCAGGCAGGATATCTATGATGAACAATCAATGGTCACTGAATGCTAGACATGGCCTATTCTCGCCAGCATAACCATATCAGCTTAAGGGGGGGAGGGTACTTTCACAGGTGGACCAAGATGTCAGTTGGACTGACCATCTATTGAGTAAATGCATGCGCAGATAAGAATGCATGTGCACTTCACGTATAAGTTCACGTATCTTGGGTCAAGTGTAAGCTCAAATGTGTTGGTAAATTCCATAGTGAAGTTTGATCAACACAGCAAAGATAGCTGACGTCAAATTTTCGGTTGCTCTTCCGTCAACCTTCTTCAGGAGTGATATGATTCAATTAATCTGAGGTCATAACATGGTGTCAGAAGTGGGATAGGTCCTAGGTCTCAAGTTCAAGTTGTTTAACTCCAACCATTGCTGGTATTTATGTAACTTACATGTGTATTCTTCTTCCCAGCGGACTGCCCGGAACCAACTATGAACCCGGGAGCCACGAAGACTGGCGAAAGCTGCGAAGCACCCTACATCACTGGGGACATGTGCTCCTTCTCATGCGAGGACATGCAACAGCCGATAAGTGGCGACCACGACATGTCGTGTTTTGGCGGCATATGGATCCATGCGGCCACAGATCTAGCTGGAGACCCCCTTGTCTGTAAGGACCATTTTGCTTCATATTAGATGATGAAAGGATCTAGTAAAGAAAAAGGGACAAAACAATGGTCATATTTGCAGTATTCCACGGAATCCTACAGCTCCATTAGAATTAATCATTTTCTTAACCTGTTTCATCATAACACAACTGGGTTGCCTTTTCAACTTAACTTAAGAAAGAGGGCACAGTATACAAAAACAATTTTCATGACTTAACATACCAAACGCATGGCTGATATCCAAACTAAAGATGGGTCCTGTTTCAGGTCCTCCTCCTTACTAAAGATGAGTCTCCTGTTTCAGGTCCTCCTCCTTACTAAAGATGAGTCCCCTGTTTCAGGTCCTCCTCCTGAGTGAGTGAGAAGAGCAGCCAGAGCAGCACACCTGGTGGGACAGTCGGAATGTCATCTCCTGTGCAAAACAGCACGAGCACTACAACACCTGAACCGGCACACTGGTGCTAAGAACATGTAGAAAAGTTTAGCCTCAACCGATGGATGTACTGGTCATTGAATACCAGTAGAAATGACCTGGAGTCATTTCTAAGAAGTTGTGGAAACGTTTTAGTTATAAAAAACGGTTACCATAAACAGAATAAAGTGAACTGCAAGCCTTACACTTGCAAGCCTACTCATTAAGTGTCTTGTATCAAATTAAGTGTTTCTGATCTTTCCCTTTTCTACATGCACTCTTCCGTGCTATACTCCAACTCAAGCTCTTTCCCAGTGGTCCATCCCAGTGTGAGTGGATTCACACGAGAGGCGGAATGAACTGGAATGAAACTTCTTTCTATATTCCTGGATATTGGAAGTGCAATCTAGAAATCCTCACTGCTTTCCATATATTTGTGCAAATTCTTTTGGCCGGCCCGAATGTTTTAATCATTATCAAAACTTTGTGGAATAAATGTCAAAGGCCATTCAAAGTGTACTGTAACTGCAGTATGACTGCATTCTGAATATTCCTACAACATTCCAACAGTGTTCGAAACATTTTGATCGCATTCAAGGGACAATCGAAATGGGCCAGAGTATTTGGAATACACCCTGAATTTTGAAGAATCCACTTCAAATAGCAAGGAGCATACAAGAAATTTTCATTCAGATTCAGATAGCATTCTGGCTAACTCTGCCTCTAATTGTGAAGGGGATATAACTAGGGTTTCCCGAATGTGGTGCAAGTTTGTCAAATCTTCATTCTGATTGGTTCCGCTTGACTCCTGCTGATTCCGAATAAGTGTGAAGAGGCCTTTACAGTTTGGTCTGGGCATTTAATTTGTGTTTGGGAAAGGAGAAAGGCACTAAAATTTGAAACAAATACCTATAGGCCACTGCATACTATAAAACACATTGAAAACACACATGTATAAACATTTCGAAAAATGCAGTTTCAAAGTAGAGCTGTCTCTACCTACCAACCAGAAGCACTCTCACTCTTGGCATTGAATCTTGACAAACAAAATCCTCCAAGTCCAAAGAAATTGCAATCGTGTGGCTTTGATTTTATTAAAACCTTCATCTATATTACATCCTAACTACAGATATACTGCTAGCTGAGCCCAGTTTTGTAGTTCACATAACATCTAAACTCATTGCCGAGGTTCCTTGTGTGTTGTGGTATGAAAGTGCAGGCTTCGACTCCCAGAAGCCTCAAGGCCAGGTCTTCCATCTTCTGACCTGCAGAAGCATGAGGTGGAAATGTTGTAACTGACTGTCCAAATCAGCCGCAATATTTTGATGCATGTGCTTGTTATTTTGATTACATACAGTAACATCACACTTATATACATGTACTTCTGATGTCAAAATTGCAATTCAGCCACATGTTAACATGATGATAATGATAATAATCGTTTTTATTGCAAAAGTTTTGTAATTTTAAATGTAGAATTGTAAGTAATGATATTTCAGCAGGAAGGCTGCCAGGGTTCTTGCAAGTAAACCATTCATTCAAGCATTCATTCATGTCACTATAAAGGAGTTAGAAGTACAGATCTATCCCATCTAGTAGCCAGTTTTGAAGGCATCCACAGGAAAGGGGCAACTCTTTATTGCACTTGTCATTAAAGAAAGGACATTCTCTACTACGTGAAACCTGTATATACATGTATCCTGTGTATGTATAACTGACCTGTACACAACATGATCTTCCCTTTAGTCAGGAACTTCACTGTTACTGCAGTATTAGTCAGACAATCGTCCGACAAATATGGCGGGTCTGCTACAACAATGTCAAAGGACTTTTCCTCCAGAGGCTGGGAGAACTTGAGCGGGCTGTTGAAGTCGTAGAACACGAAGTCTCCACCGTAGATGTTGAAGCGCTGGTCGTACTCGAGGAGAACTGCCCTGCAGGTGTCGGGTTTCACCTCTCGCAGTCGTTTGTACAGCGTGGGGCAGCTCAAACAAGCAATGCTGCAGATGAGAACAACAATGGTCATGATGCTGGGACACACTAGTACAGCAGATAACTTTTCCAGCTGGTGCATATGGAGCTATGCCAACGTGTGCCTGTGAAGCTGCTGTGTTACACTGAAGACTGGTGTACAGATAGATATGTGCACTAATTCATACAGCTGAGCTTCACCTTGCATGATTTTTTTATTGGTCCTAGACCCGTCCTACCAGGGTATCTTCCTATGTACATGTATATACATGTAATTGCTTTTGACCTGTCACGTTTCGCCCCAACCGTGTGCGCCGCTTTTGAAAATTCGAATACAGGATTCGGACGTTGGAATGGATGTTGTAGCAGTTTTTTTGTTTAGGGACACTAAATTTTCGCTCATTTCGCCTTGAAAGACGTGTTTTCTAAGGTGGGTATGATATAAATAGCATACAACACGGTGTATTCCGCATCACCCTCGGTCTCGGCCCTCCCGCGAGTCGGATCCGACTCGCGGTCGGGCCGATACCTCGGGCAATACGGAATACACCGTGTTGTATGCTCTATGTATTTGATGATAAGGAGTATATAGTTGTTGTGACAAGTGATGTTCTTGATTAGGAAAAGTGACTGCTTACCTGCCGCCCGGACCTGCTACATCCAAAACCTCTCTTGTCAGAGCGTCAGCCGTGTCATCGGAGTACCAGAACTGGCTCAGGTTCTGTAGGAAACAAGGGAAAGTCAATATAGTGTTCTAACGTTACATGTACAACCAGATATGTGCTTTAAAAAAAATCCTATTTCATTGGTGTCAGTTGTACAGAGGCATGGAGCCAGGTCTGCCAGACTGGCGTGTAGATATCATAAAGGGACAGCCAACCATTACTAAAGAGACCTGTGTTCAGAAAAAAATGGACCTGACAATGCAGTGTACGAAATACTTTTTTGAGCCAGGTTGCCCAGTGGCAATTCTCCCTCTCACGTTTTTATCTGTAGTCACATCATTTCACATTTCTTGAAGTTGCTCTGCCAAATTCACATAAAGGTCACATTTATACCCCTGGTAGTGTATAGACAAGTGTGTTCAGCTGTTAATTAGAGTAGAGTAGAGCATCTACAGCCAGGTAGGACATCAGTCCAGTTGAGGCCGCTCCTGTTGACTTCCCTTCTAACTGATCGTCATAGTGGGTTTCTGTGGATGGTCCAGTATCTTGACATTATATTTAACCGGGTGGTACTCCATATGTTTGTCGAACCTTGGGTCACTGTTGGGTAATTATAAGTATCCCAAGGTATTCCTACCCAGTCTTCCTCCAGCTCGACCTTCCCGACGTCCTGCCGCCGTATCGCCTCCTGCAGCTGCCTGTCTCGGTCGGCCTGCTCCGTGTAGAACTGCTGCAGCACCGCCAGAGTGTCAGCAGGCAGCTGGGGCACGCCATCATCACTCACACACTCCGACATGCCGGCAAGGTTTCAACAACAGGCAGGCGAGCTGGCACTTTTAGCTGCACCTGAAATCAACAACGACAACTGTTGACACCTTTGTGTCTAGGGCTTCCAAACTACATTAGAACAAGTCCTAGGTTGGTGACCTCTCGCTTCCTTCAACTAAAAGTGACAGAATGATCAACTCGATGATAGTGGTCACTTCAACTGGAAGAGGAAGAGGACATATTCAATATTGTTATCCTCTAACAGTTGTTGTTTTAGCTCATTTTACTAGTATACGCCTTTGGGTGGTGTGATTTTCCCCGGTCCCCTGAGGCAACCTACTAGTAAAATTATGCGATTTCTGCCCCCCTCCCACAGTTTTTAGGCAGTACAAATATGCAAAATAAACTCCCAAGGCATAGGGGTTTTGTTTTCTTAGCGTGAGGATATACCAGAATTAGCCGTGGCGACTCTTGATTCCGGGCCTATATTTATTCTTGCTGAGGGCTATAATATAGGCCCGGAATCAAGAGTCGCCACGGCTATACCAGAATGTACTTTAATGTCATAAATATGTATATATACAGACTATCATGGACACCATACCTTGATTAAACTGTGTCTCGATTCACGCGTGCAAAAAAGATACTGACTGTCTCCACCACGATTTCAGCGTGACCCGTGCAGTTCTCATCAATGTCGCAAGATGACGCACAGACATGGGGTCACTGGAAGTGAACACTATTTGATAGGTATGTAAACGTGTATAATTGTAATGTACAACATACACACATACCATTCATATTGCCAATTTGCTCAAAATTTTAAGATAGCTCTAAAATATTTTCATTCATTGTAAAAAATTAACTTCAATATAGATTCTATGTTTGGCGCTGCTAAGGTTTTAGAAGAACCCCTACTACATTAATAGACTATTCTTAGTGACTGCAACAAAAGCCACGATAGAGAAAAAATAAAAGATTTTGATTTGTCTATATTTATAATAGAAAAATATTTGAAACCAGAACAATTGATAGTTATATAATAAATATTTTTGTTTTGTCTTATAAGTTATATTTGGCGTTACTTTGTCAATTGAGTCTTGTTACGTTTGGCACCGCATGCCTAGAGACCCAGCTGTCCGTGGGAATGGCGTGCCTTTGTTGTTTGTTGTCAGGTGCCGCCAGGTGTCACTCAGCCTGCTGGCGATCTAAACTGGACCAGCAAGACAGGTATGTTTCACTGTCTAGATAATAATCTGTCAGAACACATGCCAATTTTCTGTTTGAGTGCAGACGCGAGCAAGGGAAAAAATTATAATCGTGTCAATGCTTGTTTGCTTGTGTTTTGTTGACATAGTCTGGTAAATTTGTAAAAGTTTGACAGCTGACGCCGGTAGTTTTAGTCTGGCCTTTCTCGCGTCATGTACACAAACAGACATGTGGGGAGGAATTATTTACAATCCACAGGTGAGCATTAAGTTAAAAATCCAACGAAGAACGTTTGTTTAAAGTCTGAATGTCTTCATTTTTGTTGGCAGGAACTTATGTCAACTGGGGGCTTTAAACCTTATTTGACTCCATGGTGGTGTTCACCAGATTGTAGTTTTTGTAAGGCAAGTTTACACATCTGTTATGACATATTTTCAGTCTGAATGCTTGTTATATATAGATACAAGAAAGTTGCAACAAAAATCAAACATCAAAGATCAAGGGGGACTGTTGTGAAAACCTCCAGTCTGTATATACCCAAACACATCACGATATGACCTCCTTTATCGATCGTTTCTTCGGTTGTTATTTAGAGAGTAAACCTTGCAGCAAACTTTCACACACACAGGGTTATTGTTCCATTGTTGTGATAGCTATGAAAGGGCTTGAAGCTCTGCTAACGTCTGTATTTGTGTAGGCAAGGCCTCACACTGTGAATACTAGTAGTATGCCAGTTGACTGCCTAATTAACATTGATAGAATGGTCATTACCACTTTGGTTATGAAAGATGGCATCAATTATGTATGAGCAAGTACTTATGGTAATTGACAGTTATTAGAAATGCCTATTAATACACATCAAGAGCATTATACCATTGTATGTTATTTACATACACGAATACTTGCTAAATAATTCATGAAGGGAGGTGGCGATCTTATGATTTCTTGATTAAAATTGGGTCATATTATGAAGATGTTGCTTTTTTTCTCACTGTACATTTCCTTCTATTTGCTGCTCCCAACCTCTCTCAGTCCCATGTATAAAATGATTAACAGCACTCTGTTTTAATCCAGGTGTGAGGCAGGAGTGGGAATAGTACACACAGCAATGCGCACAACATTCCGGAACTTACTGTAATGGCTCTCCTGGGACTGGTTACCTGGCAACCTTGACTACAACAACTAGGGGTGTGAAAAGAACAAGAACTGCCAAAGCTGCTGTTTGTACCAGGTACACAGCGGACGTTCCTGTCAGTGCATCAGGATGACGCCGAGGGGAAAAAGTGAGACCTTGGGCATCACCGAGGTGCGGACGCTGGAGACTGCCCCCATACACAGCCGACCCCTCCTGGCACCCATCAACACAGAGGAACAGAAACAGAGGTTCCTGCATCATGGACACTTACCAAAGTGAGCACACATCTCTGCTATTTACGTAATTTGACATGTCAGCAGAGGACTGTACACAAATTAAAGGAAATGTTCCCTTTTTTTGTGTAGATTGCTTTCAGGGTGTAAATGAAGTTGTAATATGTTTTGTTTGTCTTTCTTGTGTTGTTTGCTTATTGTCCTTGAGAAAACTAGAATGAAATCAGCATACTAGTGGTTAATGTTAGTGTAGTCGGAATGCCGGTAGTACCAAAAATTGTTCCCAAGGTCATGAGAATGTTGTTGTAGTTGGGATCAAGTCTGCTGCTGTATTGAGTCAGAACAAAGGACTTTGCCAGAAGGTCATCCAAACAAGGTCATGTTGATAGATCATGTTAAGATTATGCTGGAGTTTGGGCTGGGTTGTAGGACAACTGCTTAATGTTACAACTGCTAACAACTGCTTAATGTTACACCAAACCTATGCACTGTATTTGTATACATGTACTATTGGGTACAGGGCTCAAGCAGTAGGAAGAAAGTTAAAAAGGAAGCCACCTGTGTTGCAAAGATCTTCTAGACTATTCATGCTTAGCCTGGGTGCCATCCGATTTCTGAGAGGCTCCTTACAATCGCTGGCTGAAAAAATACATTATTATTGGGCCAGCGAGTGTAAGGCAAATCGGATGGCACCCAGGCTAATTGATGCTGGGAGTAGTTGGTTTTATCTCAACAGGAATTTATTAGAGCAAAGAGAAGTACACATGTAACTGTATAGTTCATATGCTATCTTTCATTTTGACAAAAGAAGTTTTTTTAGTTGCCTTAAGATAATATTCTCCTGTTTTCTGTTCTCTACTATCCAGGTTCCACCTGCGAGGTTCTGAGGAGCGTGTTCAGGGGGCCATGAGAACAAAAGTGGCGCAGATCAAGTTCGACCATTTCCCGGAGGCAAAGAAAATCCTGGAAATCGTCCGACAAAAGTTTGGCGACGATGACAGGCTGGTGGAGGCGGCATTTGGGCCGCTGATCGACCAGAAAGAGGCAACGTACGTCGTGAGTCAGTACCTGGTGGAACATGGAGTGGACGGGATGCTGAAAATCCTGTGGAGTGGGGATCTGAACTGCAGGTGGGGCTCCTTTAGTCTGACATCCAGCCTTATTAGCTCAGTAATAGGTCCGTTCCCCAAAATTCCCTCCCCACCTTGTTAGCTATATGTCTGCTCCCACACTCCCTGCAGGGAGCGAATTTTTGGGAGCGGCCCTATAGCTAACAAGGCTAGATTTTAGGCTATGGTTCATTCAGAACTGAAAGTTAAATTCTTCCCACACCTTTTAGTGTATAGGGCAGTGTCCATCTCCGTTTCTATAGCCCTTGGGCTGCACAGCTGTGCAAGCACAGATGAGATGATACTACAGAAAGGGTCTTAGTTATTGGTAGTGTTGTGTATTCAACTACATAATATGATACTCTTTCTCATAAGTGTTTGGTATTAAGCAGAGACACCAGTCAGCCACAGAGCAGATATGGTTTGTACTTAGATTGGCTACAGATTGCTGGAAGAGTTCAGTTTTACCGTTGCCTGTTTTAAGTGTGTTTCTCATTCCTCTGTATGTCCAGTGGGCGGATGCAGTGGAGAGGTCCTGCCCAGAAGTACAACCGTCCTGAGCTCAGAAGGTACTCGCTGTGGCTGCAGAACACTGCGGAGAACATGTACCTACGACAGCACGGCATCAAGTGTCTCGTGGACCACGAAGTTGGGACGCACTTCGTATCCTTTGTATGACCCCTGTTGGTGAACCAGACTTGTCCAGAACATTTTTATCTAGAACAGGTTTGTCAACCAGTAAATAGTCACAGGCAGATTAAATATCACTATCTGCATATCATCTGGAAGCAAAGTTTGGACAAGAAATATGTTGGTGAAAAGTAACTTATGAAATGAAGTAATCTATGACAACATGATAAGGAAACAAAGTGAAATGAAAGAAAGTTCAAAATGTACAAAGAAATGAATTCTGAGTTGTAATGAAATGATAGATCAAGTGATTTGAAACAAAGCAAGGTAGATGCTGTGTACATGATTGAATAATGAAAAAAAAAATCAAACATTCAAATGAATGGTTTGTTTGTATAGGATGTCTATAGCACTTAATCTCCAAAGCAGATCTTTGTTGATTTTATGATTTTGAAATCAGCTATTTTAACTGAAGGGACTACCTTAAGATTCATAATAAACTAGAAAGGTAACATTTGCAAAGCAAATGCATAATGTTTACCTTCGCATGTGGTCTGCTCTGTTAATTCTTACTCAAACCAAGGAGGTTAACCTCCTTACTCCAACACATTCATATATGTGGTCAGACAGGAGTCTAAATCCCTCCTGCTATAAAATTGCAACATGATGTAACCCAACACCAGTTACTATGTTAACAGACAGTCTGGTTCAGGTCATTGACCAGGTCAGAGGTCACTGTTTGGAGAAGAGAAGGAGGAAGAGGAAGAAGAAACGTAGCAAAAACAATATGTTTTCCTTAGGTAAACATAATGATTAATCTTTGAGGGCAAAATTATGAATGGGTGTAAGATCTGAAAGCACAACCCCCTTTATATCAGTAACATGTTATATGAAGCCCTCCTTAACCACACCATCAGTTCCGCATGCTGAACGATGGTTTCCAGCCCTGGTACTCCAACCGTGACGGGTTCGGGCTGCGGTCCTGTCGATCGTGGGAGGCCGTCGCTATCGAGGAGGGTCTCGCTACAGTCAACACCATGCTTCAGGCCAAGGTTAAATACCTCTGGGTACCAGCCCTGCTGTACTGTAAGTATGGGGACTAGAGTAGTCTAGTCTTCTTCTAATAGATCTGTGCTTTTGCCTGTTTATCTACTACATGTAGTAGTCGATCTTCTTTAGGTGATGTGCTTTTTATCCTGCACCATATACATACTAGTACCCTGTCCTTAAATAAGTAATATGTAAGACCAGACATCTGCACTTGCATTGATTTGTTTTCCCCCAAATACACAAAATATCAGATATGGGTAACTTGTGCTTGTATCCCCGTTGTTAACCCCTCAAACAATTATATCAAATGGGAGGGATTGTACTTACCATGTCAAGCAGCCCTCCTACTTCATGCAGGAGGTGTAATAAGGATGTCACCCATAAGATAAATTTTGTGCAATCTTATTCTGGACAACACAACTGAAGTAAGTGTTGCTCTAATCCTAGATGCGTCCTGTATGTCTACGGAGATGTCCTTCAGCGAGCTTTTCCACCATCTCGAGACATTCATCAAGGACGTTCACCAGCGCTGGAAGATCGTCCTGAGGATCAAGTGCGGCCTGCCTGACCCAGCAAAGGACTTGGGAGGATGTGGGAAGGACCAGGCTTACTTTGCAGGTGGGTGGGTCTGCCTGCATGTACCCTGAAACCATCACATTAAAAAATGGTAATACATGTATCAAGGATGACAGCCCTACATTCTGATGCCCCTATATTCCAACAACTCATCCTATGTTCTGACAACCCCTGAAAGATCCCTAATCCGATGTCGGATCATAGGGCTGTCCCTGTTATCGAGCTCGACCTCAAACACTTGGAGATATCTGATATCTTTTTTTAATGTGTTTGTCTGATATCTGGTGGAATGGACCTTTCCTGACTGTCCATCACAATTATCAGTTCAACCAATGATAACATGACAATTAGCGGTTCCACCGATGAGTGACTGGGTGCATGTTGGTCAAATAGTTGCATTTTTTAATGTTTTGACCGAGGTAGGCAGGACTATAGCAAAGATCCATTGTGAGAGTAAACATTATCTGTTCTTTTTGTTTTCCTGCCGACTTTGCTACTTTGTGTGAGCACACAATGGTTTTAGATTATTAGGTTAAAACAGGATGGGAGCCAGACTGCATGGAAGTGATCCTTGGAGCAAAACAGGGCTAGAATAAGATGGATTCCACTCTAAAGTTAAATAAATGTTATGTTTCACAGGTGCTGTGGAAATCCTCAGGAATCTGGAAACCATCGACTTCCACCTGCTGTACTCAGGAAAAGTCTGCGTTGACGAGCTGCCCCGCATCAAGCGCTTGGCTCGGCGGGACTGCATCAAGCTGCCACACTTCGTGCTGGACCAGGAAGCGTACAGAAAGAAGCTACGCCAAATGGCTGCTATAAACAATATCTCCAGTCCGCACAAGAAGAACGAGACCAAGAAGACTACCTCTGTGGCCAAACAGCGAGCTGCGAACATGTCAAGAAAGTTCAGTGTCTCTGTACCAAACCTAAAGTATGCTCCCGAATCGCCAAAGAAAAGCCTGCTGAATCGGAGGAAGGTCTCACCTAATGTTGTGACGTACAGTAGGAAATATCAGTACGTTTCAGGGTGAACACAGTATAAACAGTTAATGGGAAACACGTCAGTATTTCATAGCTTGTTATCTGTTAGTTGTTGGAATGAAGGTAAGATGAGGTCTGATATGTGCCATTATCTGTGAAAAACCTCTTTGGATGTGATGCTGAGTCTTGACAACCATGTTGTACTATAATGTAACGTCCTACATTGTTTGTTCTCTTGCCAACTCATGCCAGGTTAACTGTCTTGATCTTGTATTTGATGTCAGAAGTGTATGTTTTGGGGGATACTTGTGGGTACCAGGTTTTAGCCACAGTTACCCGGTAGTGTCACAGTGACCTCAGGTGGACACTTTTAACCTGTACAGAAACGTAAACGTGTGATCCATGGAGCTTTTTATTTGTACAGAAAGATTCCTCATTTTATGCTGATGAAATTACTATTTTTCAAAGATTCTTAAAGTTTATATTATACCTTTGGTCATACATGTTGCTTTTATACAAATGTTTATGATTATGTTCCTTTTTCGTGCAATTATAAGAGTGTTGCTGCTATTTTGCCTAAGCTTATACCGTATTTATGACATTTTGTGACCATGATTTACACCAAGAAGCGGTGCCATGTTTCTAAAGTCGTTTGTAGTGTTGTCCCATTCTAAATGGATAGTGAGTGTGTGAAATATGCTGCATTTTGCCTGCAAATCATGACAAACAAGTTATACCTCTGCAGTAGATTGTTGATGACATTTGCATTGATATCAAAACTGTAGAACATTTAGATTGATCCTACACCATGATTGTATTTAAGGTGCTCTTGTATTTGTGAGTATGGAACATTCCTAGATGAGAACAAATTTGTATACATTCCATTGACGAAAGTTTTGTATAACGACAACCATCCCTCTTGCAGAACTTGAATGTACATCCAAGATGTAAACATGTTTTTGTATTGTCTTGACACAAAACTTGTTCTTTGTTGATTGTCTCACCGTGTCATTGGTTGGTTGATACTAGTATCACTACAACATTGGTAAATAGTATCATCAGGTTGGTCAGTCAGAGATTTTATAGGTACACAACCAAAGACTACCGACGTTTTGGTAACCTTTCATCCACCTTCCTTAGGGCTCAATGAACTCTATTTCTCCTTACATCCTTGCCACTACGTTACATTGCAACAAGGAGTAGTACTTAATTAAGCTCTGAGAAAGGTAGCCAAAAGATTACCGAAACGTTGCCAGCTAAGATCCCTTTGCTTTTGTAGCAAAGAACTCAATATATATCACTACAAGTCTACATCATGCTACCATTTAAAACTCAATAACTCAGAGTTTTGTCCCAAACCATGACAAACTGGTATGGTTTTACTTCAGGCAAGGCTTGGAAAAATCCGGAGCTTAATAATAATACATGTATTGGTTAATAATAATATTGGTTTATCATTTATCACATTTGCTTGTAGCAAATGTGATAAATTACATGCAATGATATGTGTTGCTTCGGTCAGATAGGAAAGACCAACAAACTATGGAACATCCAACACATTCTTGATACCCAGAATTTATACAACTTCATGTATTATGACAGAAGTTTAGTATAGAGAGATGTGTGCTCTTAAAGTGCACTGAGCCACTATAACAAGCTTAATTGTTGGTGTCCTTAAAATTTCGAAAATGTATTTAAAATATTCAATTGATAAAGTATCATCTTCAGCCGTGCGTGGTCCTGTGTGCGAGCATCTAACAGCTTCTCTTAGACAAAGATGGCCGCTGTGATGAAGCTGATGATGCCCTTGATGAAGTTCAGGAAGAGAACCACCGTCAAACTTTCTCCCCAAAGTGACGTCGAGCTGGATGCTGCAGCTGCCTGGCACTGCTCGGGCTCTTCTGTCACTGAAAACCACCATAAAGAAAGTAGTGCGTAGAAGACAAAACTACAGCTTAAATGTAGAATGGCTCTGTGACTTGCAGCGTTTGCGTCATTGGAACTTTGCTAGTTGATGCCACTGGTTAAGTTAGTTTATTCCTACGATTGCCATTATATCCCTCAATTTGCATGAAGACTTGCTACTCTCAGATTGGCAAGACCCTTAGTAATAGTATATGTCGAATCTCTACCAAATTTATCTTTAAAACAATATGTGAATACTGTATAAAAATACAAAATTGATGTTGAAGCAATGTTCTTTTTTTTCAAACGACTTTGCTAAACGTTACACTTGAAATATTGAAGAGTTGCTTCGCCGTATTGCCTTTGAAACATGGAAATCATGACTCCAACATGTTCCTTGTCGCTGATGTACACAGTGTGACACCCACCTGTCCTGTTGAGGAGAGCTGGCACGTAGTTCTCCCACAGGGCACACTCCCTGGCCTTCTGTCCGGTCACCATGCGGGGCGCGTCCGTGTCCAACATCAGGTAGCCTCGGCTGGACTCCATGTAAGGGTTCCAAACAGCCTCGTTGTTGTTGTTTGGGTTTCTATTAAAGAAGTAATAGATTGATACCAAGTGTTCATTTCTAGGGCTGCATCTTATAGACACGAATTGCAAGGAATATGATTGCATGAAAATAGATTGGGAGACAGTTACCCTGTTCTGGCGAAGTTTGCCCAGTACCGCATTACCCTACGGGACAGGTCGGCCTCCTCGGCGGTGTACCCCAGGGCAGCATTCAGGGGCTGGCCGAACACAAACTGTATTTCCTCAGAGTGGATCACACCCGTCCAGTCGGGAGTAGTGACAGAAGTAGAGGCGCGATGGGCGAACTCGTACATGTAGGCCGTGGTCCCGACTCGGGTATGGGCGCGAGCCGTGCTAAAGGCCGGGCAACGGTACATCTGATCCGTCCAGATCGCGTCCAGGGCGTCTCGGTACATATCGCTGTCATCGGGGCGTAACCAGTCGGTGTACTGGAAGGCGGCTGCCTCCACTGCCAGCTCGTTAGTAAGACCGTTAAGACCGGTCAACGCATTGATGTTCTGTATGAACTGGTTTCTGTCGATATTGTTTTCCGAGCCAACAATGTACCCTGGGACTCCGAAGATTAAGAGGAACAGCATCCCCTCGTTTGAGTTGGTGCCTAGCAGGATGTCGGTACGTTTGAAATCCCCATCACTGAGGGCCTTTTCCGGTTTTTGTGGGATGAATCTGCCATCGATGACTGGGTAGATGGGCGGGCGGCTGGCCACAAGGCTCTTTGCGTCCTGTTCTCTCAGGCACGCCATCATGGCTGTTGATCCTTGTTCAGTGGGGCATCCAGAACTCCCGGCCAGAGCCTTGGTGCTGTCGTACATGTCGTCTGCAGAGAATAGAAGAAGCTGCATGCGTACAGCCGTTCCGCTCTGCATGATGGCGCGATCAAACACGTCTCTGCTTTCCGGGGATAACAGGTGGATGGCGGCGCTCATTCCGCCCGCACTCTCACCGAAGATGGTGACCTTGGACGGGTCGCCTCCGAACGACGCGATGTTGTCCTGCAGCCACTGCAGCGCCAGCAGCTGGTCCGTCAGCCCCATGTTTCCGGGCGCGTCGTCCGTGCCGGTGTAGGCGAACCCCAGCGTGCTGAGCCGGTAGTTCACACTCACCACCAGGACTCCCTCTGTGGCGGCCAGGTACCGGCCATCGTACATGTCACTGACAGACGAACCACTGCAAACCAAGTTTTGAAATGTTAGGACAACAAACGCCTTATCTGTGTTCGTGCACTAGTTCTACCATTTGAAGATAACAATTACCTATATCATACATATCTGTTAATTTGTAGATATGCTTCTGCTAAAGTTGCAATAGCTCAAATCAATCTGCACTACCAGGGATATAAATGTGATCTTCATGTGAATTTGACGGAGCAACTTTCAGGAATGTGAAAAAGATGTGACTACAAATAAAACATGTGAAAGGGAGAATTTGGGAGAAAATGAATCGGGGATACTGAATAGACACCCTGGACACTATAAACTGCCATTTTGGCATCTTTATACATGTGTCCTTGCCCTATTTACTCACTGGCCATTAAACTGTGCAAGGACACTATATGATGTCCTTGAACTGTGGCACTAGCACTCTGCTTGGGACAATCAACGCCCCATTTCTGTCAATCAAAAAACATTGCTCTCCAGTTTTCAGATTGCACAGTTCTTGATTGTCCACAGAATTTAACATTTTCGACAAATTCGAAAATAAGACATTCACTTTTTATTGCAGTCAAATTATATTACATTATTTTCAGTGTTTACATCAAATTCACATAAATGTCAAATTTATGCACTTGTAAGTGATATATACATACCCTGTGAAGCCGCCGCCGGGGATCCAGACCATGACGGCAGCCGCGGTGGGGACGGGGGTTGGCTGCCACACGTTCAGGTACAGACAGTCCTCGCTCAGCGGCGTGTTGACCTGCAGTCCCGGCAAAAGAGTGGCGGTAATAGGATCGGGCTGAATGCAGGCGTTTGGTTTCCTAGAGAAGTGTTAAGAAGCAACATTGACATGAATTAGTGACCACTTGTCCTACATACATAAATTGACTATTTATGTTTTATAGTATGTAGTCACATTGTTTTACATTATTCACTTTTTCCATCAAATTCACATAAATGTCACATTTGTACACTTGTTGGTGTTAGTATCTTGGGTCCTACCTCGTCGCATTGTAGACCCCGTCCCAGGGCTGCAGGCGCTCCGCCCGCCGGAACCGCCGGTCCCCTACGGGCGGGTGTGCGAACGGGATCCCCAGGAAGGTGTTGACTGTCGTCCCGTCCACGTCCTGCTCCAGCCCCACCACTCTCCCCGCCGGGGCCGTGACGTCAGCCGCCGCCTGGACCTCCACAGGGCCGAACATGGCGGCAAACACAGCGGCTAGGACACACAGGGACATGGCGCTCGTCTGGAACGTTCCTGTAATCAAGGACATTACACACATGCTGGAATCATTCAGTAAAACGGAAGTAGGGAGAAAGTGGATCAGAAATCTCTAATTCCTGGTTAATCTGGATTCAGATCTACCCCCCCCCCCCCACCGAAAACCACAAGGTCTTACCAGTATCAAAGGGCACTGAAAATCCACTCGTGACCTTTGAGTCTTCTGTACTTTACCTTTACCTCTACACACACCGAGACTGTGTATGGCCACACCTAAGCACAGTATCTTAAGATCCCAGGGCTTGTAAAAAAATAAGATGGCTCCGACAGATTCATCAAACTTTTGTTACCTTTGTTGAAGAGGGGGAGGGGGCGGTGCATTGTTCCGCACATTTTGAGCAATTTAACCATTGACTCAGATTTGTGCTTACCAACCCCCTTCTATGGACGATGTTATGCTGTGTGCACGTAACATTATTTGCAACATTTTCGAATTCGTCTAAGATTTTTTCCCCAGACTAAATATCAGGACAGATAAAGCTTTATTACCTGTATCTTTTACTAGTGTAGAGGGTGACTGTAGTTGTTCCCAGGCCGGAAGAGTGACTATGCAACTCTCTGCTTACTTGCCTTCCGGTGATGTTATGGAGATAGCCTTGACCCGAGTTACGGGGTCAAACACCAAGAGCACAGTTCGGCTATATTGCTGCTCTACAGCCACATTGTTACGTTTGTTTGCAGTTAGCCACTGTCAGTTACTATGAATCGGATGGCAAAACGTTTAAAGCCCCCTTTAAAACGCCAGATTGAGATTGTCGACCCTGAGCAAAGTCGTTCAGTGTCTTGAGTGAACTTCTATATAGTGTTACTCTTATAAAGGCGGAGCTAATTAGTATTCATGACCACTACTACTAACTAAGGGTTACAGAGATTATGAGGCGAGGGGTGTTGTCCTGACTGTCTTACCAATACAACACCCATGTACAACTCTCTGTATTTTGAGATGATATAGCTACAGTTCATGTAGCCTGGTATCCATACCAATCAAGCTCCGTTCGCTCCTTTGATCACTTCACCCTGCCGAGTAGTCTGGCACCCGTTATAGAGAAACGATTGGCATTTGAACATTCGTCTAAAATATAGATATATTTGGCGATAGTTCTGATTGGCCCTGAGTCACAAGGTCATTTTCATTGTAACGGCAAAGTGACTGGGTTCGAACACGGGTATTCGGAAGTTCTTGTATTATCGTGAAAACCGAACATTCCTAGATCAGAACTAATTGTGTTCATCATTCCATTAGCCAAAGTTTTGTATAATAGATGACAACCACTGCTCTTAAAGCTTGCAGAACTTGATTGAATGTGCATCTAAGATGTAAGCATATTTTTGTATTGTCTTCACACAAAACGTTTTTTGACTATGGTGTACACAGAACATGTTGTTTGTTGATTATTGTCTTCTCTCACCAGGCCAATGGTTGGTTGATATCACTACATCATGATACTATTTGAAACTCAATAACTATGTTTTGTCCTAAACGATTACAAGCTACTGTGGTTGGACTTCAGGCTAGACACACATGGCTTTTGGAAAAATCTGGAGCTTGTTCAATCAGTTATCTGTCTAATGATTAAAGTAGAATCTAAAGGGCAATTAAGTAAACTGCATCATCCAAATATCATATAAGTATCCTACAAGTTTACGGATTCTGACTTGTAGCAAATGTGACAAATTACATGCGAGCATATGAGAACAAAATATGGAGCATCTAACACATTATTGATATCCTATATCTCTACAACTTCATACATTATAACTGACACTGTGATATAGGAAAAATGTGGTTGTAATGTGACACCTTAGTATAGAGAGATGTGTGATCTTAAAGTGCACTGAGCCACTATAACAAGCTTAATTGTTGGTGTCCTTAAAATTTCGAAAATGGATTTAAGATATTTAATTGATAAAGTATAATCTTCAGCCGTGCGTGGTCCTGTGTGCGAGCATCTGGCTACTTCTCTTAGAGCACGACGAAGATGGCCGCCGTGATGAAGCTGATGATGTCCTTGATGAAGTTCAGGAAGAGAACCACCGTCAAACTTTCTCCCAAAAGTGCTGCCGAGCTGGATTCTGCAACTGCCTGGCACTGCTCGGGCTCTTCTGTTGTCTCTGAAAACCAGAATAGATGCACAACGTAAGTGGTGGGTAGAATATAAATCACTGTAAGGTCAAATGTACGGAATACAGTGTTTGCATTGTTGTTTGTATCATATGTTTTTTTTAGTTCAGCATTCGGTATAAACAACTTTTCTAGGATGACCATTACATCCCCAACTTTGCATGACGACTTGTCACTCTACGATTGGCAAGATACCTAGTATGTGTCGAATCTTTACCAAATTTCATGGTCAAATATTCCCAATACAAAATATGTGACCTTAATTTTCAAACTACAAAATCAATATTAAGGGCTTGCTGCTTAACTGGCGACTTTGTTAAACGTAGAGTTCCTAACATGAATCTTTGACCTATTGCCTTTGAGATGTGGAAATAACTCTCCAACGTGTTCCTTGTCGTTCATGTACACACACCTGTCCTGTTGAGGAGAGCTGGCACGTAGTTCTCCCACAGGGCACACTCCCTGGCCTTCTGTCCGGTCACCATACGGGGTGCGTCCGTGTCCAACATCAGGTAGCCTCGGCTGGACTCCGTGTAGGGGCTCCACACCGCCTCGGCGTTGTTGTTGGGGTTTCTATTAAAGAAGTAATAGATACCAAGTGTTCATTTCTAGGGCTGCATTTTATAGACACGAATTGCAAGGAATATGGTTGCATGAAAATAGATTGAGAGACAGTTACCCTGTTCTGGCGAAGTTTGCCCAGTACCGCATCATCCTACGGGACAGGTCGGCCTCCTCGGCGGTGTACCCCAGGGCAGCATTCAGGGGCTGGCCGAACACAAACTGTATTTCATCAGTGTGGAGCACACCAGCCCAGTCCGGAGCGAGAGAGGTTGAGGCGCGATGGGCGAACTCGTACATGTAGGCCGTGGTCCCGACCCGGGTATGGGCGCGAGCCGTGCTAAAGGCCGGGCAAACATACGACGAGTCCGTCAGGATATTGTCCAGGGCGTCTCGGTACATGTCGCTGTCATCGGGGCGTGACCAGTCGGTGTACTGAAAGGCGGCTGCCTCCACTGCCAGCTCGTTAAGACCATACGTCATGGTATTGATGTTCTGTATGAACTGATTTCTGTCGATACTGTTTTCCGAGCCAACAGTGTACCCTGGAAGTCCGAAGAGTAACAAGAACAACATCCCCTCATCTGAATTGGTGCCTAGCAGGATGTCGGTACGTTTGAACTCCCCATCCTTGAGGGCCTGTTCCGGTTTTTCGGGGAAGAAGCTCCCGTCGACGACTGGGTAGATGGGCAGGCTGTTGGCCACAAGGCTCTCTGCGTCCTGTTCTCTCAGGCACGCCATCATGGCTGTTGATCCTTGCTCAGTGGGGCATCCCAGACTCCCGGCCAGAGCCTTGGTGCTGTCGTACACGCCGTCTGCAGATCTGGGGTAGAGATTCTTATCAAGTACAGCCGTTCCACTCTGCATGATGGCGCGATCAAACACGTCTCTGCTTTCCGGAGACACCAGGTGGAAGCCGACACTCATCCCGCCCGCACTCTCACCAAAGATGGTGACCTTGGAAGGGTCGCCTCCGAACGACGCGATGTTGTCCTGCAGCCACTGCAGCGCCAGCAGCTGGTCCGTCAGCCCCATGTTTCCGGGCGCGTCGTCCGTGCCGGTGTAGGCGAACCCCAGCGTGCTGAGCCGGTAGTTCACACTCACCACCAGGACTCCCTCTGTGGCGGCGAGGTACCGGCCATCGTACACGTCAAAGGCAGAAGAACCACTGCAGAATAATTTTGCTCATGTTAGGATAACAAATGCGTTGACGGTGTCTAGCCGCTTTATCTTTGTTTATCAACTAGTTCTACCATTCTACTTTCCCAGGATGACTTGTATCATCAGAGTCAGAGATATGTCGACGTTTGGAAAAGCAGAGGGGATGTTTGGATTGCTTTAAAACCTGTGACTTTATACGTCCTTACATATACATTTTCAAAGACATGCTTCCGTGAAATATAATAGAGCACATGAGTATTTACATACCCTGTGAAGCCGCCGCCGTGGATCCAGACCATGACGGCAGCCGCGGTGGGGACGGGGGTTGGCTGCCACACGTTCAGGTACAGACAGTCCTCGCTCAGCGGCGTGTTGACCTGCAGTCCCGGCAACAGAGCTGCTCCAGCTCCAGCGAAGAGATCGATCTGAATGCAGGCGTTTGGTTTCCTAAGGTTTTTAGAAGCAACAATGACATTTATAACATTGAATTAGCCGCAAGTATTCTCGCTTTATGTATTTGCATACGTTGACTGTGTAAATGACGGCGTACATGCCTGGGCGACTACCATGCAGCAAGTAACATGCGTGGTGTAACGGTTAACAATGCCACTTATGCATCAGAGGGTCGTGAGTTTGATGGTTAGCGTTGAGGTTAAGTAAAATCTAAGTTAACGGGATAGGATCACGGGTCCTACCTCGTCGCGTTGTAGACCCCGTCCCAGGGCTGCAGGCGCTCCGCCCGCCGGAACCGCCGATCCCCTACGGGCGGGTGTGCGAACGGGATCCCCAGGAAGGTGTTGACTGTCGTCCCGTCCACGTCCTGCTCCAGCCCCACCACTCTCCCCGCCGGGGCCGTGACGTCAGCCGCCGCATGGACCTCCACAGGGCCGAACATGGCGGCAAACACCGCGGCTAGGACACACAGGGACATGGCGCTCGTCTGGAACATTCCTGTAACCATTGCAACAAGTAAAAAACAAGGCCTAACCACTGTTCCTTGGAAAGCTAGAAGTGAACACTTTCAGTATTCTGTTGTTGACTTTAAATTTTGTATCAATTGAAAGCTAAGGTTTCTAGGTTGGCCCTACACAGGGACATGGCGCTCGTCTGGAACATCCTGTAATCATTCAGTAAAACGGAAGTAGGAAGAAAATGGATCGGAAATCTTTTAATCAGGATCCCCAACCAAGACCTAACCAGTACTAAAGGGCACTGAAAACACTCTCATGACTTTTGGGTTTCCTGTTCACACACACCTAGACTGTACGTGGACAGTTTGGGGGCACACCCGCGGGTGACAAAGACACTTAAATCCTGTTGTTGGTAGAAATAAGCCAGCTATGCCAGATTCAGGTAGGTACTTTTGTTGGGGGAATGCATTGTTCCGAACATTATGAGAAATTTTTGGCCATTCACGATTCTGTTACGTCCTTTTGTGGACTATGTTATGCTGTAGTACATGTAACATTCGCGACATTTTCGTCTGAGATTTGCTACTTGCTAGATATGTCGAAGATAAAGCTTTCTTACCTGTATCTTTATAGACGGTCTGTAGTCGACTAGTCGCTGCCTTCAGAGCACGGCAAGATCTAAGAGTGAGTCTGCAATTCTCTGGGATAATTGCGTTCCGGGGATCTCGTGGAGATCAAATAGCCTCCATATGAAGTCATGACAGGAACTATTCATCCGTATAGATCAGCAACCGATAGAACGTTCAGTTGAGAAAGTGACCGATAGGTCGAGCGTATCACAAAGAGCGGAGTTTGGGTATCGCAAATCTACAGTATACAGTGTTTGTTTGTAGTTAAGTTGGCCATTGTCAGTAACTACAAATCATGGCTTGTAACCACATGATACCCAAATAACTACAAATCATGGCAAAAAGACCAAGCCCCCCCCCCCCCTCCAAGCCATGAGATTGTCCCAAGCAAAGTTGTTCAGTGACGGGTGCGTCAGTCCTGTTACTAACAAATTTTGGGCGGGGCTGCATATTTACACTCCACTCCCTATTCAGAGCCAGTAGCCCGTTAAAGCTGCAGACAAACAGGTATACTTATTATAGCGTCCCGACCATCTTTGGCTGAGGGGACGGGTCGTTAATTATAGTCCCATT
The DNA here is from genome assembly GCA_013266295.2 of Branchiostoma floridae x Branchiostoma japonicum. Classification (NCBI taxonomy): domain Eukaryota; kingdom Metazoa; phylum Chordata; class Leptocardii; order Amphioxiformes; family Branchiostomatidae; genus Branchiostoma; species Branchiostoma floridae x Branchiostoma japonicum. The sequence continues at coordinate 5,568,632 of CM023833.1, read as the reverse complement.
TGCGTCACAAAGACTAACAAGCAGGCATCACAACAGGTTTGCAAAATTGAGCGTTTTAGAGGCGTACTCCGACTATTGTGTCTTTATGTGAGTTTCTATCACGTTCATGCCTTGACCCCCCTGCAGGTAGAAGGTTAAAGACAGTTAAAGAGCCGTTGCCCTAAGTTCTTGAACCCTTCTGTGATGTGACCTCGGCTTTACAGACATCTTGGTGACCCAGGCACATAGGTGACTGTAAAGCCCCCCAGGCATATAGGTGCCTATAAAGCCCCAGTAACATACATGGTACGATGCACCAACTAACACCCGTTCGGCACGCGATCGTCTCGGAAAACCCTCCATCGTAGGTGCGTCGTGCGATGTACGTGACCGGGGCTTCAGTCAGAAATCGGCGCCCTAAGATGCTCGCGTGGACAACTACAGGCTACAAGAGATCACAGACACTGGATTTGGTCCCTGGCAGTTTAATGACTAATTTGCCAGTTCAAGGCTTGGATTCATCATCATCATCATCATCCTGGTTACATTAACATTTAACGTCCGGGTTGCATATATCCGTCACCTTTAGTGGAGACAGTGTGTTTGAGAGATCTCTAGTGCAGCACCCCTGGGTATGCACAGTTAAGACATGCAGGTGTGCATTATACTGGGGGATGTTGCCTTGGAGATCTCCTCAGACGCATTTGTACTGCAGGGTGGCAGATATATGTCAGTGGATGAATGTTAATGGAGGTTACTTCGGTGATGTTAATCACCTTGATGACTTATGTGCTGTGATTAGACAAAATTTATAACCAAAACGTTTCCACAACTTCTTAAAAATGACTCCAGGTCATTTCTACTGGTATTCCATTGACCAGCACATCCATTAGTTGAGGCTAAACTTTTCTACATGTTCTTAGCACCAGTGTGCCGGTTCAGGTGGTGTGGCGCTCATGCTGCTGTTCTGTACAGATGAGATTCCGACTGTCCCATCAGGAGTGCTGCTCCCGCTGCTCTTCTCACTCACTATGGAGGAGGACCTGAAACAGGGGACTCATCTTTAGTAAGGAGGAGGACCTGAAACAGGGGACTTATCTTAAGTAAGGAGGAGGACCTGAAACAGCGGGCTCATCTTTAGTAAGGAGGAGGACCTGAAACAGGGGACTCATCTTTAGTAAGGAGGAGGACCTGAAACAGGACTCATCTTTAGTAAGGAGGAGGACCTGAAACAGGGGACTTATCTTAAGTAAGGAGGAGGACCTGAAACAGCGGGCTCATCTTTAGTAAGGAGGAGGACCTGAAACAGGGGACTCATCTTTAGTAAGGAGGAGGACCTGAAACAGGACTCATCTTTAGTATTTTAAAGGAGGAGGACCTGAAACAGGGGACTCATCTTTAGTGAGGAGGAGGACCTGAAACAGGGGACTCATCTTTAGTAAGGAGGAGGACCTGAAACAGGGGACTCATCTTTAGTAAGGAGGAGGACCTGAAACAGGGGACTTATCTTAAGTAAGGAGGAGGACCTGAAACAGCGGGCTCATCTTTAGTAAGGAGGAGGACCTGAAACAGGGGACTCATCTTTAGTAAGGAGGAGGACCTGAAACAGGGGACTCATCTTTAGTAAGGAGGAGGACCTGAAACAGGGGACTCATCTTTAGTAAGGAGTAGGACCTGAAACAGGGGACTCATCTTTAGTAAGGAGGAGGACCTGAGACAGGGGACTCATCTTTAGTAAGGAGGAGGACCTGAAACAGCGGATTCATCAACGAAAAGAAGAAAAGTGATGTTAGGATAGTGGTCCTTACAGACGAGGGGGACGCCTGGCAGATCTGTGGCCGCATGGATCCATTCGCTATCCATACACGACATGTCATGGTCGCCCTCTAGCGGCTCTTGCGTGTCTATGCATTCGAAGAAGCAAATGTCCCCGGTGATGTAGGGTGCTTGGCAGCTTTCGCCCTTCACGCTGACTCCCGGGTTCTGGGGTGGATCCGGGCAGTCAGCTGAGAAGACAAATACACATTTAGGGTACATAAATACCAAATACAAAGGTTGGACTTAGATTTACGGTCCATCTGGGAAAGTAACTCTAAAAGATGCTGGCGAGAATCAATACAATCGATATTTTAGTCATTGACCATGTTAAGAATAAGTGGTCATTGACGAAAGGTAGTGGATGCTACCTGGAACGTTTTACCGTTTCCAAAATCATATCCAGTTGCTTGAGTAACTGTTTTTTTAACGTATCTTATTACCTGGATGTCTAACCTTCACCGACGTAACATTAAGTGGCCATTGGTCACCTTAGCCAGCCTGGGTGCCATCCTAGATAGTATACCGGGCCTCCAGGACGAGCGAGTGTGTGAGGCCCAGCAGCTGACTAGGTTGGCACCCAGGCTGCACCATAGCATGTTATAGAGATAAAGCTGATGCGGCTTTTAAAGAAGTGGAATGTACCATTGCATTAATCTCCAAGCAGATGTAGGGATCGGCTCGGAGTTTTACGCGTGTTTTAGAGGCGTTTTTTTTTCAGTTCGTCACCCGATGAATGAAAACTGCGAACCATTAAAAAGACGTATAAAACGCCACAAAAGCACACGTAAAACCTCCCCAACCAAGCTCGGCGTTGGTTTGGGAGTATGCTGGAGTCCACCCTAGTCTAGCTTTAATTTGCTTCTCTGATGGCATCCAAGCAAAATATGACTTTCCTGGCTTTGACTTTTAAAAATCAACAGTCGGCTGGCGCAGACGACTTTTAAAGAATAGTAGGCAACCTCGTAGACCAACTCCCGACCACATATGACCTTGCCGGAGACTAACTCCCAACCATGGTCTGGAGAAGGTCGAGAGGCCATGGTCAACCAAGTGGAACAGGGGCTTAAAACACTGAGCCGGGCCCTACATCTGCTTGTAGGTTACCAATGCAGGCCATGAAGGGCCCGTGCCAGTCCCCATCCAGACAGGTAGCCGTTGACGACGAGTCGGTCCCCTCGAACTTGTGGTACCCCGGCGCGCATTCGTAGCGGCAGGCCTCCTGCTGATCGTAGGGCGGGTCACAGTCGTACATGACGGTGTTGTTCTCAGCAGGCGGCTCGTCGCATGCTGGGATATCAACAAGGATGTCACTCAAGTTATCTACATCTAACGTTAGTAGTATGTGGTATTGGACAAGGACCCTCGCGGGACATAACGTCCAGGTAATTTTTAGCTTGATACAACTATTTGTTAATGTCAGCACCCCAATTCAGCCCATGGGCTGCTAGAAGTGTATGACTGTAACCTGTGAACTAATGCGCACGTCACGCCGCTGTCCGGACACATACCGACGCGTAGTTAACGCGTTTGATTGACAGCAGCTAAACAGCTTTGTCGTCTGATAGCCGTAACGGTAGAAATCAATGCCACTGATATGACGACAAAGAGGGATGTCGACTGGTACGGATACGTATGCCAGACAGAAGTAACCAATGTCCAAGCAGCAATTAAGATGTTTGAAATGTTTCCCTCCCTAGAACAATAATTGTACATTAGAATGCACTACTGTATCATCAAATGTGGCAGCAACCCCTACATTGATTGGGTAACTTGAAAACTTCCACATTGTATGTAAAGGGGTTATGTTATGTGTCTTTTGACGAAATACAACCTGTGAAGCTGGTGTGTTATGCCCAACTTCAAAGGCACCGGCTATGCCTGTGGATTAAGGCCCCCTTTCGCTGAGCGACCGTTGAGCTACCAAATTTGGACTTGTGTGTTGTGCGACCCTTGATTCCATGATGCACCAGTGCAAAAGTCAACAAAAAGACAACAAAACACAACAAAACGCACAAATAAGGTAAGAAACTTCATTCTCCGTCTACAAAATTCGTTGAGCGATCCGTTAAATAGTTACATTGGTCGCTCAGCGGTCGTAACCTCTAGTGGAAAGAGAGTGCGGTACAGACGTTCAGATCACGGTGGAGGTTCCGGAAGCATGACTGTACCTACCCGGACCTAGTACCGTCATGTCAACACTAGGCGTGCAAGCCAGACGTACAGACAGTTCACCTGTCAATCAATCCGACTCTTCTGGTCTGCCACACGTATACGTATAGCCTCCTATGCAGGCCTCCAGGGCGGGTGGGAGTTTTGATACTGCGTTTTGTAGAATTTTTAACGCGTTCTTTTGCCGGCCATCGTGCAGCCAGCCGACCAGAGAAGGTTTTTACCCGCCACGCGTTAAAAATTCTACAAAACGCAGTATCAGAACTCCTACCCACCCGCCCGGAGGCCTGCACAGGAGGCTATATATGTAGTCGAAAGGATGATGAAATCACAAGAAGGTCGGAGTAGACCAGTCGGATTGATGCGTTCTCGTGTGTCACGTGTACAGACGATACTGGTACGTACAGTACTAAATCCCTCGCCACTTTCGGTTAAGATATTTTAAGCGCTTCTAAGCTCAGTTGATCATAAATCCCTTACACATGTACAGCGCACTATGGCTCACCTTTCCTATCCCTGCCTTGTGACACCGGAATAACATGTCTTACCCCTCCCATAGCGACCCGGGATAGGAGAAACCTCTTATACATTACTATGTCACAGACACTACAGTAAGGACTGGTAGGTAGGTAGATAGAAACATCTTATAAGTTACTATGTCACAGACACTACAGTAAGGGCTGGTACGGTTGGTAAAACATCTTCATAAATGTCACAGAAAGTACAGTAAGGGCTGGTAGGTAGGTAGAAACTTAAACGTTATAAATTACTTTGTCACAGACACTACAGTAAGGGTAGGTAGGTAGAAACATCTTATATAAGTTACTATGTCAAAGACACTACAGTAAGGACTAGTAGGTAGGTAGAGACATCTTATAAGTTACTATGTCAAAGACACTACAGTAAGGGCTGGTAGGTAGGTAGAAACATCTTATACATTACTATGTCACAGACACTACAGTAAGGGCTGGTAGGTAGAAACATCTTACACATTACTATGCCACAGACTCTACCTACTAATGGCTGGTAGAAATAGTTTGTGACCTAAAGTAAGGGTTAGTAGGTAGGTAGAAACATCTTATAAGTTTCTATGTCACAGACACTACAGTAAGGGCTGGTAGGTAGGTAGATAGGTAGGTAGAAACATCTTATTAGTTCAACTATGTCACAGACACTACAGTAAGGGCTGGTAGAAATCTTATAAGTTACTATGTCACAGACACTACAGTAAGGGCTGGTAGAAATCTTATAAGTTACTATGTCACAGACACTACAGTAAGGGCTGGTAGAAATCTTATAAGTTACTATGTCACAGACACTACAGTTAGGGATGGTAGGTTGAAACATCTTACACATTACTATGCCACAGACTCTACCTACTAATGGCTGGTAGAAATAATTTGTGACCTAAAGTAAGTGTTAGTAGGTAGGTGGAAACATCTTCATAAGTTTCTATGTCACAGACACTACAGTAAGGACAAGCATAGGGTAGTTATGGGGAGCAGGACGGACAGGAATAACGCCCTATAAAAACTGTGACTAGATCTGGTACCGTACATGCTCCGGTTGTACTTACTTGGTGCGTGCACACAGATGAAGGGTAGATGGCTCCTAAACAGAAACAACAAACGTGAAAAAATAGTTTAACTAGAAAGGTAACATTTGCAAAGCAAACGCATAATGTTTACCTTCACATGGTGTAGCTCAACAAACTACTGCTCTATTTACATGTATTGTTATTCAAACACATTCATATATAATATATGGTGATCAGCAGCCCCTACATCTATGTAGCTGCTACAAAATGTAACCCAATACACCACAGGGTGTCTGCTACAGCACCAGTTACCATGGTAACAGACTACAGCACCAGTTACCATGGCTGGCATGTTAGTACTATTTCCCAGAAACCCATTGGAATCTGCTAGAGACTATAGCAGGAGCAAGCCTGCATGGACACTGTCTGGTGTAGAGTTGACATCAACATGTCTGACAATGCGGTGACTGACATCAGTAAACATCGCCTGTTTGTAGTGACAACGGCCGGTTGAAACAACCATATCACTGAGGTAGTTCGGCACATGATTGATGTACACTTGTGAAGAATAACGAATAAACATTGGTCCATTTAAACACGAACATTCCGAACTATATTCTCAGATTCAAGCCTCAAATGTTTACTTCTTGATGAATGCACAATAAAGTACAGTAGTCTAGTATATCATTAGATATTATCATATGTTTGCAATCAATATGTAGCTCACTTTGTTGGTTACAGACCTCAAAGTTCATTGGTGTACTATCTCAGTGTCTATACAATTTCAAAGTGAACAGTTTGCACGGCAACTTAGTTCACATTCCGACCATTTGTTTTGTTGATTGTTACGTTATTTTGATAAGTCAACGGACCGGCTTAGATCGCCTGGAGGAAGGGTACACAGAAATAGTAAAAACAAGTATGTTAGATACGTTTATGAAGGTGTGGAATCCAGCAGGGACGAATGATAATATTTCTTTAACCATAATTTCCTTGCTTTAACCAATTTATATGAGTTTATATCAACGAAGGAGGATGCTAGACAGCATCTGAAACGTCTATAATTTCAAAATTTTTGTCCAGTTGTATAGACTGATTGGAGGAATATCATCAAGTGCTGTAAATGTAACAGTTTGATATCACAAACAAAACAACATGTTGTCACTCAACTGTGATGTGTGGTGTTCTAAGGCACAGTCTTCCTCAGTATCCGGACTGATCCAGGCACTACGTGAGGAAACAAGAGCTGTACTCGGTATTCAGTCAAGAAATCACGTATCTCCAGTAAACAATTACACATATAACGTTGTCATGTTGTCTCCCTGATTTTTCTGAGAGCCCAGCATTCGTATAACACAAAAATAACGACTCTGCAAAGCTAGAAATGACCAAAAGATAGTAGACCTGATAAGAAAATGTCTGCTGTTAACCCACAGAAAAATCAATAAAGTGCATACTTGTGTCAGTTTGATTCAGTAATCCAGTTTGTCACTTGGATTTTAAGCAACAAAAAGAATTAGAAGTAGTAGCATAGCACAGAAAACCCTGGAGGAGCGCTGTTTTGTCGACCATATGCATGAGTTGTGGGAGGAGCTAAGGTAAAAGGTAAGGTTTGTCAGTCTGTCTGTATGTTGCGTGCGCTGTTACTAATTGCTGTTATTGATATATTACCACACCGTCTGTACCAGTCTGGCATGTTCACCAGAGTGAAGAAATAAATTTGAAAACGTTCTTTTGCTACGTTGCTAGTCTACAAATGAGCAGTGTGGTGACATCACTGCCCCCACTAACCTCTGTCCCCAGAAAGCCTGTAGTGTACATCGATCCGTGATATTTATCGTCAATCGTTTGGGGTCAGGCGAGTCCATTTCTACCAAAATTGGATCTTATCAAGCGAAGGTGTTGCAGGACAACTGTTTAAAGCTTTTCCATTTTTTTCGTTGATTTTAACTGCATAATTTACCGCTGATGACATTTTAGTGAATACAGAAGTCGTTCTTGACATTATTTATGTTTTGTGTTACCTACAGAACGCCTATGTTTTGTGTGGTGGGTAATTTGGCGCATAAAGACTCAAAGTTACAGCCATGTTTCTCGTCTTCACCTCTTGACTATAAACTCCACTCACATTGTTCTGTAGAAGAACTCGGCGGCGTGTTCGTCATGGCAGTCGGGCGCGGCCAGGCGTCCGTCCTGCGCCTCACAATAAGCAGCGGCCCCAGAGAAAGTGTCCGTGTCCGTTGAGAAGTAGTAACAATGCCCTTCGTGTTCTTCGTAACCTTCCGGACATTCTGAAAAAAAATAGCAAAGAAGGGAGAGTACAAATGTGAAGTAGTCATTTACAGATCGAGCACCTCTCCTAGCCATTGGCCATTCTCAAAAGTATTGCAGAAGAAGTTCACTTTGAATTTGAATCAACTCGAACATCTATACACGTTATGAACTAATAAAGGTCTAGTAACAGGGTGGGGAGGGTTTGTAAAACTTAACTCTGCGTCCAGTAACAAGTTCGCAAACGTTGAAGCATTTGCGTACGTGGCAGTCCGTGACGTCATACAGATAGAGTGTGTCCTAGCTCATGAGAGACCGTAAAGTTTACTGTCGACTAGCCTCCTACGCAGATTTTCGGGTGGCTGGCGGTTTTCTTCGGCTTTGCTTGCTTGTTTTCTGATCGCTCGCGTGTTCTAATATGGATGAGCTTGTTCTGTACCACACCTCTAGGCTAGGGTACCAAAGAAAAGCGGCAGCCACACCGAGAGGGGGCTACCAGTACAGTCAAATGTTTACTAATGTTTTTACCAAGTCCATTTGTGCACTCTATACGACTTTCTAGTCTTCAACAGACTCCTTTCTTTAGTTTCTGACAAACACAGAAGCTATTGGTCAAAATTAGCTGAATAATTTGCCAGGTAAGTTGAAGCTACTAGGTCCGGGTGGCTTGCCCCCGGCCCGTAGCAGACCCAGCCGGACATTTTTTTCTTTCAATAAACAACTCCGCACAGTTTTCTTCTAGCTACGGGGTTCTAACTGTTTGCCGAGATCTGGTCGCTGTTCCCGCTCGGACAGTAATTCGATCAGTACCCGGTAGGTATCAGAAAACTGTTTGTAGTTGAAAAAAAAAACCAAAAACGCCCGGTGCCGTGGTCTACAACAGAGGCTACAAGTGGCTAACCAGGCTTCTGACCGGATAACGGCTCTAGCAACTCGTTCTGCCTATAATTAACGACATAATCTGAGGAAAATCATCATGAGATGTTTAAGTCCTACCGTGCGTGTGCTCGTCGGCATGTTCGTGTTCGTGTGCGTGGACCTGGTCGTCATGCTCGTCGTCTGCATAGCCCGGGCGGGGGCTCAACAGCCCGACGGCCGCCAGGAGGAGAACACCGACCACAAGACGGGGCATCGCTGCGTTAGGAACGGTTACCGACTGTTGCTACAAGTATTCGGAAGACACAGGGCACTTCTTTTGCGCGGTAGTTGCAAGAAAAGTACGTTAATGCTAAAGTTTGTGCCGTAGAGAATTGTACATAAAAGATACAACTCGGTGTTCTGAAACTTTTCCTGTTGTCTTCTGGAGCAAATCTCCAGAGAAGAGGGATTCAGACTGCCACGTATCGTATCCTGTCTGGCACCAAGCCTGTTGTGACGTCTTCATATCTGTCAATTAAACTGGATTAACGTGCATGTGATTGAGAAGACGTTTGATGTCGCCCACTCTCTACCGCAATCAAGGTGTGTGATTGGGCCACGTGAGTTTGTGGACTACATCCGCGCGCAGTTTGACTTGGGCCTGTTTCTCTACAAAAAAAAGAGAAAAAGAAAGACCCTCGTCACCGTTGCTCCTCCGTTACTTCAGTGATGTGGTATTTAAGGCTTTGACAGTCAAGATGTGTGAATAAGGTGCACAAATCTGTCTTTTTGGAGCTTTTTTCCGTTTCAGAATGAATTTCTCTGGGTACTTGTTTGAAACAGCTAGTCCCCTCCTCCCGTATCCTGTCTGGCACAAGGCCCTAGGACTCATTTAAATCTGCCAATCAAAAACGATTCACGCGTGCATGACGGTTGATTGATATTGCCACCCTTTTCTACAATAACAACGTGATCTGGATATTAATACATTTGTATTACCAGTGTCTTTCTCGAAAATTATGACCTGTTCCGTCGGTATGCACCTGCAGCTGCTGTTCTTGCCGCATAAGACAAACATATGGAGCGGTCTTATTACCCGATAAAGCACCCATCGACCGATTTCAAGGTGAGAAAAATTATAATATGTACTAGTATATCACCACTTTTTAATCAACCATTGACGTAACGCCATAGCCGTAATGCTTGGGCATCAGAAAGATGGGGTAAGTCAAGTCGTCGCTGTTTATTTGTGGGATAGGAAGAGGGAATCTACATAAAACCTACAGAACCCTTTATCTACGTAAACCTAAAATACTTGTACAAGAATATCGGCCTTATTGGTTTTCACCTCACGTTCCATCACAGGCGGTAGGTCACCGAGTTTTTGTTGAAATCGACGTTGCCTTGTAAACCCACAATCATAACTAAAAGCACACTGTGTACACAGTCCATCAAAAGATTCACGAAAATTACACACTAAACAGACTCATAGTGGTACTCGGTCCCCTGAATATAAAACACGCACTGTGTACTCGGTTCACCGACAGAGGGCCCCATAGAAGATTCCGAAGAATACGAACGGATCCCGAAGGCACCCGGAGATTGCCGAAAGCCGAACAGCGAGTTCGGCACAAGGCATTTCGGTCTAAAATGAATGTCGTTCGTCGCGCAACGCGGACGAATTGAAGAGAATGTCATCCATAGGTCTTCATTTATTCAATGTCATCCATATACTAGTAATGAAGTTTCTGTGGTCCTGCCTTGAAAATTGCACGCCCAGTGTGCAACAGTAGTTTCAGCACGTAGGCCAGGTCTTTCAGCACATCTTTCAGTCAACATCAATCAGTAACGGCCTTTGAACTGTTCATTGATCTGTTGGACATTTAGACTGAGCTACTTGATGTTTTGTTAGCAATGACATATATATAGAAGCCAATCAAGCTTTGAAGTCTGTATACACCAGGAACCATAGTTCAAACTGTAAATATTCTTAAATCTTTCACAAATGTAAACATGTAATTCTTGCATCGTTTGTTCTATTTGACTTGGTGTCATGTTGCTGGGCTCCACAAACATTTTCTAAATAAGAAAAGGACTTTTCCTCCTTGAGACCAGGTACATTTGCTTGTTTGTTTCTCATTAACTGCCTTTAGGTGTAACACACCAGTTTTGTACAGTAAGTACAAGCTGTGTAAGACTGGACTGTAAGGTTTGAACCACTCACACCTGGATGGACCCCTACTCTTTTCGATAAGTGTGTTAGGTTCTTCAACGTGCTCAAGGTGTGGCTCTCCTCAAATACGGGACCTTTGGCTTTACGTCCCATGTGAGAGGACGTCCCTAACCAAAGCTTGGTACTCATTTTTGCCTGAGTCCAGTGAGGAAATAGGTATAAAGTGCCTTTCCCAAGGGCACACCATAGGAGCCTGCTAGGGATTTGAACCCACAACCTTCAGTTTCTAAATCAACAACCACAAGACCACCCAAGTGGTCATGGTCAAGTTTTACAACAAACAAGTAGTCTGTGATGGAGAGTACTATTAGTATTGGGTTATAAATCAAAAACAAACAGCAGACCATTTTGTATCAGATATAGGAATTAAGTTAAGTTATTAAGTTATACAAAACATCATGTACAAGTAATACAATTCCATGTATGTTAAACTAATACATTCTAAGTTCTAACAACAGTAGATTTTCTGCAGGCCCACTATTGTGTGTGGGAACTGTTGTGTGGTCTTAAGTCCACATCTGCCAACGAGATGGGCAAAATAGGTTTCTGCCACTTCTGTGCATGTTTCTTAATTTTAATTATGTATTCAGCTACATGTACTGTTATGTATGTGGATTCAAACAATAAACAAAGGAACCAAGGGAGCAGGTTAATACTGATCATGAACATGATGTCCAGGCAAGTTACTAGTATTAATTCCATCCACTGCAGAAATGTAAGTGGGCACACCCCTGCAATGCATTACTTGAAGTTATCTAGATGTATGTAATACAAAATAGAATAAATCAAGCAACTGGTTAAATTCCTCCCCCTTAAGTGTCAGCCTTTTTAGATAGCATCCACTATCTTTCATCAGTGACAGAGACAAGTGTAACCTGTATGTAGGTGAGTATCTGAATTGATATGTGAGGAAATAAAGTAGCTCCTGTTAGATAGACCTGTTGGACCACATGAGCTACTGTTGGGTCTTGGAGATACTAGTACCAGAGAGTCTTGATGTAACAATACACGTAAGAAAAGTTCTCAGCGAATGTTGATGTTTCTGATGATGTAGATGGCCTCTCCGTCCGTCCCACACACCACGTTCCTCCCCACGATGTCCAGGGAGTTGACCGACATGATGTTCTCGGGCAGGAGACTGGACACCTCCACCTTTTGTTTCCCCGTGTTGGCCAGGAGCCACGGACTGGTCTGCGTCTGACTGGCGGTGGGCTGACGAGACGGGAACGGGGTGCCTGAAATTTGAAAAATTTGAAAAAGAATTAAAATGCATTTCAATCCATCTTAAGCATTCTGTTTTATCGTCTTTTCTATGTTTACCTTTGCAGAAGGAAAACATATTGTTTTGGCTGTTTCTTCTTCTTCTCTAAACAAATAAGGTCAATGACCTACACCATGTCACCATGGTAACTGGTGCTGTTGCACTGTTGCCCTGTGGTGTTGGGTTACATTTTGTAGCAGGACAGAGTTGGAGAGACTGGACACTACATGAATGTGTTTGAGTAAGAATAAACAGAGCAGTAGTTTGTTAGGCAAGACCATGTGAACTTGTGAAGGTAAACATTATGCATTTGCTTTGCAAATGTTACCTTTCTAGTTTTATTCACATTTATCTATTGATAATATGGCAAAAAGCAGGATGTTTATAAAAAGCATCCTGTTTTTTGTCAAATTATCAATAAATAAATGTGAATAATAAAAGCGAATTATTGATAAATGGGCAAAAAGCAGGATGCTTATAAAACATCCTGCTTTTTGCCCAATTATCAATAAATAAATGTGAATAAAAAAACAGGATGATTATAATAATCATCCAACTGTGTCTTGTTATATTGTATTTCAATCCATCTTAAGCATTCTGTTTTATCATTTTTCTGTTCACATGTATTTATTGATAATTGGGCAAAAAGCACGATGCTTATGAGAAGCCCCCTTCCCAAAAACATAAATACAAAGATGATAACTAGAAAGGTAACATTTGCAAAGCAAATGCATAATGTTCAGATACCACCTCAATAATAGAAGTAAGAACATGTTTTATCTTGTTGCAATCCATACATGCATGATATCATGAGAAATACAAGTAACCTACTTGCTGTTGGTGTTGCCATGGCCAGGGGCGTGGCTGTTGTCATGGAGACATCCCAGTGCCAGAGCGAGCCGTCCTGGGAGCAGCTGAAGAGGTGGTCAGGGTGGGTGGGGTGGAACAGCACCTCCCACACTGTGGAAGTGAGGAAATAGGTGTTAAGTGCCTTTCCCATGGACACAACAATAGAACCTGCCAGGGATTCGAACCCAGAGCCTTCCAATTTTGAGTAAACAACCCCTAACCACAAGACCACCTTGCCAGCAGTCAAAGGTTAGGTCACAGGTAGAATTGTTGATTTATTTATGAAGATTTACCACATATTGTGGAAGGATTGACGTAACAGGTGACAGCCCCCCCCCCTCCCCACAAACACATGAAAATTCAACTGTGCTAGCAAAGGCACTGCAGAAAGACTCAGCTATAGGTTTAACACTGTAAGAAAACGTGTCTTAACAAATTTCCAGCTGTGTCTTCTTCACACTCAGAGGGCTAGGGCCTAGGGGTGACCAGTGCCAACTGGAGGTCCTATGCCAAAAACAGAACATCCTGGAGAGAGATGTCTACAGCCGCCATGCATCAGATCCTGATGTCTGTGGATGATTGATTTATTCATTGATTATCTTATTGGGTGGGCTGGCTAATCTGTCCTTGGCTGGCTACTCTGTCCTTGCAGCTAAGGGCTGAATATTGTGAGGAGCTTACAATCTGTGGGGCTGAATCGCAAGGGCCATTCGGCGCTAAGTCAGGTGACCTTAATATGTACCCCAGGTGCAGCCATAATGAGGACTGTAAGGTTCGAACCACTCACACCAGGAAGGACACCTCTTCAGTGAGCTAAAACTGGATTCAAGATCAATTTCATTTTAAAAGTCAGTTTCCTTCGGTACTCACTGTCCCAGGCGTGTGCGTCCATGACGGACACCGGATGTCTCTCCTGTCTCAGGTCCCACATGTACAGCGACCCGTCCTGACCCCCGGTCGCCACGAGGTGCGGCTGGCCAGGATGTTTGTCTAGACAGTGCAGCGGGATGCGATCACCTGACCTACGGGCGCAGACAAGAGCTTCAAAACCGTGTCTTTTTAGACCCTGCCCTCTTGCCTCAATGAAAAGTGGCCAGAAGGCTGATTTGAGTATCTCATGGATAAACAAGGGCTAAAACAAACAAATGACAACTGAAAATCTTGTCAATGTAACTATCAAAACATAGAATATTTCACTGCAGGATTCTATCTTATCAGCAAAATAAAAACATAACAGATATCATGTATCAGACCACAAACAACCTACAGTAAAAATATTCTGGTTGGTTCTGAGCTGGGTCGCCTGAGGTCAAACACCTTCAGCTGGCCAGTAGAGTTCACAGTGATGACCTCAAAAGCTTTCAAGGACACAGCATTGAGGGTGCAGCTGTCTGCATTATCTGGAAAACAGCAAGGAACACAAGTCAATTTAAAGGTCAAAATATACTAAAAACATGTACTGTAAAGATGTTCTTGACACCAAGAAGTTAACGTTTGACTGCCTATTGTTCTAACCAGTGAAGTTTCTCCACCTTCATGTATTGTACTAACAAGTGAAAGTGTGTAGGGATTGACATTAAAGGTAAAAGTTGCTCTACTTATTGTTTAAAAAGGTGAAAGTTTCTGTACCTATTGTCTTATCAAATGAAAGCTTCTGTATCTATTGTAATGACATTAGTGAAAGTTTCTGTAACTTGTTTCAACACAAGTGAAAGTTTCCCTACCTATTGTTCTGATTGGTGCTCGGTGGTCCACCCTGACAACGTTGATGCGTCCGTCCTCGCCAACAGTGACGATATCGGGTAAGGTGGCAGCCAGGCCTGTACAGGGACACCCTGTCCCATTGTGGTGGTGTAGACTGTCCCATGTTTGACCAATCGACAGAGTCTGCAAATCAGGCACACAACTTTAGTGGTCTGAAACTTTTTCTTGTACACTATACTAACAGGGCTTGAAATACTTTTTTCTGCATATCTGCACTGGTGCAGGTAACATTGAAAATTACCTGCACCAGACAAATTTTACCTGCACCACTCAGAATTTAGCAAGTATGGATTGTACTAAAAACTGTTCAGAAACCATTGCCATTATTTCTTTTACACTTCATAGGTGGTAACAGTCAATGCAGCAATTAACAATCCACATACACCTAAATGTATATATAAACCCAGTACATGGTCCAGTGCAGGTTAGGTGTAGGTAGACATCAGAAATACTTTAAAATTGGAGCTGTCAGTTTACCTGAACTAACCTGCATATGCAGGTGGGATTTAGAGCCCTAATAGCAATATATAGCATATTCTTGACATTTGTGTGAGAAGAAATATTCCTTATGCTGTACACCCAATTTTCTTTAATCTAAATTTTGACATTAGGTGCACCTATTTCCACCTCCATGGAGACCACAAGTAGAAGTGCCAGACCAGCTGTTGAACACAGTGTACGAAATACTTCTTTTGGATGAAAGCTAGGTTGCCCATCAAAATTCCAGGTTGCCCTGAATTTAAACTCTTCTACATTATGATTAACTTTGTTAGAATGCAATGTGCATTTATACATTTCTGACACTGAATTGTTTCCCTTTACCTGAAGTGATGAGCTTTTCCATGGGAACTTCTCAATAAACAGTTCCCAATGGAAGAAAGGGGCATCCGTACCACAGAATTTAGGTTGTGCACTGGGCTACCTGGGTGTAGAAATAGGTTGCACGAAGCAAAATATGGTAGCACATCGCAACTGGGCAACCTAGTATTTCGCACGCTGGAACAGACCTGTGAGTTGTGGTGATGTTTGTACAAAGTGACGTTCCCTGTTGAAGAGGCTGCCAGGATTTTGTCATAATCCAGGAACTGAAACAGAAGGGAGGGAGACATGTGAGATACAACAATGTTCCAATAGCTGTGAAGAACTTTACAATAACATACAATAACATGCACATTTCTTTTACTATTGTAATATTGTAGAACCCATATGGAGAGAAGTGGAAAAAATTTATTGTATTAGATATGCGAGTAAATTATCATTATCTGTTAATGACATAAGGCCACACCAATTTTATTTGTTGCTTCTCGGATTTTTTCAGGAAAAATATGAAGCGACAGGGCGAAAAAAAAATAAAAAATAAAAACAGGCCTGGGCATCTTATTATAGCCCCAAATGCTAGAATAGGTGCCATGAAGTCAACACAGAAGACTGGGTTAAAATTTAAACAATGAATTTTGAACTTTTAATCAAACCACTGCATTAGTAGATGTAACAATTGTAACAATTAGGAAGAAAATGACTTTCGTCAACTGTTGGAGGCAAAATATGAGCATTTTTGAGTTGATTCAGAACCAGAATTTTTTTTCTTTTTTTTTTGCAAATCAGAAAAAAATGAAGCGGCGAATCCGAGAAGCAACAAATTAAATTGGTGTGGCCTAATGCTTGGTTACAAACTTGATAAGATAAAAAAAATTGATTATATCAACCAATTGATACTACTTGGGAAGTACACAATTTGTAAATACAAATATGGTACCTATAAAGGAGACATTGTGATATTGTTCGAAAATGAATGTACTCTAAGAAGTTTACTTTAGTAATTGTTTATCTTATTTTCATTGAATAAAGACCATGGTGAGGGACCATGTGAAAGTTAAAAAAAAACAAAACAAAAAAAACATGCACACTTAGTTTGTGTTTATTTGATCTCCAATAAAGAGTTCTAGCCTGGGTGCCATTCAATTTGTAATGACTACGTAGCCGTTACAAATCGGATGGCACCCAGGCTAAAAGAGTTCACCCCATTCTTAAGTTAGGATCACTGAAAAAACAGTTACGTGAATCATAAAGTGTAAGTTCATCCCATCAGGGAATGCTAGTATATTAAGCATGTTACTATAAATATTGCCATGGTTTGTTTTGAAATATTTGGGAGCTGGGCTGTAGACTGTCTATTTTTAGTACAAGGATCTCATAAGTGAAAGTGAAAGTGATCTGCAACCTATGATCCACTGCTCACCGAGTCACGTCTGCATAACGTGATATCACAGAAGCGATGGTTAACTCATTCCTTGACAAAGACTGGAGTTATACAGTTGAAAATCTGGGAAAGTCCAATTTCTTGTGTTGGAAATTAATGTTTAACTTGCTTCATAATGACTTCTACCAACACAGATGAACTTTCAAGACATGATCTCAAACCAGTTTAGCCCAATGAACAGTTGAGTTGCCAATGTTTCACTAGCTGCAGGCTGTCTTAAAATATAATGTCAAAGGCAAAGACTTTATTTCCAGCCTGATCACCTTGAGGTCTTTCACATCTCCCAGGTGCGGCACCTCACACAGAAGTCTGGGCTCAGCGGCCCTGGCTGGGAGCTGGCCTTTTGTAGAAGCGCCCTCTGTCTTCGCAGGTGTGTTTGGCAGGTGCCAAAGCCGAACTCTGTTCTCCTGGAAAGATTAAATACTCAAATAGTGTGATCTTTTTTAAGAAAGTGTATAGATTTTGTTAAGTCTTAGAATAAGTCCCTAAATTATGGCGTACATAATTTTTGGCACAAAAACCAAACTCGGTTTCTATAAAACGATATGATTAGGATTTCTTTACAAAAATTATAAACAGCATATTTCTGTCGTAAAATTTTGTCTAGAATTGGAATCAATGGCTTCAAAGCATGTCTTAGGTGTACGTTAGTGAAAGTGTAGACTTTTGCGGCACATGCAAAAGTGAAAACCTAGTTTGTTCACACCTGCACACCTTTGGAGCTCTGTGCCCCCCTCCCTCCCGTACCTCACATGGCCTTCTATATATGTACAGTTAAATTTAAAAAGATACCCTAAACCGAATAATTTTGACCGGCTACACTTACCTCATTATCCCAGCTTCCCGACACGAAAACGTCAGACTGCTGCAGTGCCTGTGGACCCTGTGGCCGCCACCGAATTTTATTTACCTTTTCGGACACAAATTCTGCGATACATTCCGCCATTTTGAATTTAGAGACTTGCCGCCAACATCCGGGACCTCTTGTAGGAATATCTCATAATTTGAAAGGGGCGATATTTTTTAACCTACAAGCCAAGATTCTGACCTTACAATGTTCTCCTGTAAAGACAAATACAAAACCTCAATCAAAGTATGAGTTTTACGTATATATGATCTATTCAATACCACATACCCTTCATTAATCTGAACAAAATTAAATATATCTATAACGTTGGACCCTTTAGAAAAAGTAGACTAGTTCAACCGGAAGAAGAGGTGAAACAGACAACGAGGAAGTGACATTTGAGTTGCTCCCGTGATACTCATAAACTCAGAAGTTATGGTGAGTTTAGGGAGCGAAGGCTCCCGCCAAGGCGCCTATTTCTTCGACCAAGAAGCAAGCTTGACTTCTAAAGACGAAGAGTTACTCGTAGACCAGACTTTATCCGCGGAAAGCGATCCAGAATTCCATCCCATCTCCACCGTTTGGGCCGGGGTATCCCAGGCTATCTTGGTCGTTGCGTTCGCCGTAGCTTGCTTCGTTCTTCCCGAGTTAGACATATCCATATCCATACTCGTGTACTGTCAGACTGGACTCTGGTTCCTGACGTTTCTCTTAGAGCGGTACATGCGGTACCAACACTTTGTCTCCCGCCGAAACGGTTACCTGGAGTTTTACCGACAGACGAAAGACATCCGCCGGCTGCCCTTCATCGTGATTTCGGCGGGGTCGGCCCTACTGCTGACGGTGCTCCAACTCCTGAGCGACCTCCGGGAGAAGGACCAAAAGAACGCCACTTTGAAACCGGATCATTACATACAAGGTCTGTCCGAAGTAAAGGCAACATTTGGATAGATTATTTACCACGTTGCCATCGTTTGTGTTTGTTAAATGTACTGTAGTCTAGAGTAGACTAGAGTCTTACGCCTAGAGCTGTGTACCTAAACAAATTTTAGTACAGGTACACGGATTTAGGTACAGGTCCGGACCTGTACCTGTACCTGAACACTGTCCTGTCTCTGGGACCCATGGGGGACCAGCTATTTAGCCCACGAAAAAGCATAACATTAGTGTAACTTTATATAGGTACAGTATTGGTACTTTATTTTGGACCTGTACCTAATCAATTGACACTGGACATGTGCAGTTGTAATTATGAACCTCCTTATAACCTGTCTCCATCCCCTGCAGTCCTGGCAGCCCTGGAGCTTGTGACCACCCTGCCCTGCCTCATCCTGTACCTGGTCCGCACCGTCCGCTTCAACAGAAGTCGCGCCTCGCCAGACGTGCAGCAGGACGAGCTGGGCTTCATGCAGTCCCACGTCACCTCCACAGAGGTCGGCTTCCGGGACGGGGACTACCTGGACGAGGTGTGCTAAGTTTTACTAACGTCGAGACTAATCATCTTTTTTTCTAGCCTGGTTACCAAACCTATTTTAGCTGCCAAGTCTCTTTTGTCCTCTCCACTACTTTTTTTCACATATACATGTATTACAAAACACAATAAGAGCATGCTGTAGCTGCATGTATAGCAACAGTTTGTTCAAGCATGTATTGATGGATGTATTGACCACCCAGGGGACCAAAGACAAGTGGCCGCCTTGGACAGGTGGTCTCTTTGAAGAGGGTCGACTCACAAAATGACTGTCTGAAACATAATCGTTTCAAGTCGAGGTGTTTTCATGACAATTACTGTAATTTTAAAAATACAACATACAGCAGTATACATAATTACATATGCTGTACAGATATTGCCTTGTTTGTGAAGTTCTTGCTATTAAACCTTACCTCTACTGCTGGTTTGTCTTTGGTTATGGCTCTGTCACCTGGGTGATCGTCACCACCTGTACATCAATATGTCTCTGTTCTGATATGTCTTTTGTCCCCTCCCAGGTGCTGGAGAAACAGGCAGACATGATCCGCTACCTGCAGCAGCACAATGCACACCTGGGCAGGCGCATCCTGCACCTGACACAGGACCAGACGCAATCTAACTCCAGACACTGAAGTTTGGGAAAAGTTTAATAATGCATAGTGACTGGTCCCTGAGAATTACAGCAAGGAAGATTTTGAAAGCCTGTTTGACTTGTGTCCATGTACATACATGGATTCAGCCCATTTTGGTACATCTTTTTTGCTTATTCAAGTGAAATGTTTCCCTTGATTCTTAGATGAAGGTATGGAGTGAAAAATAACTCCACTAGAAAGTTGTGTACAAGACAGGCAAGTATCTAGTTGAAGATTACGTAAATTGATAATGTTAGTAATAATGTACCTTGCATGCGGGATGCATGGTGTCGTGTTCAGTCTAGAAATATGCAAGACCCAACCTGCCAAGGTGAAATAGTGGTTAAATAACTGTTTGATACAGGTGGACAATTAAAGTTCAAGTTTGAATGACTATTTAAAAAACTTTGAGAAAAAGAATTTTGTATGCACCATGTAGATATGAGATTAATTGAATACTTAATATAAAGGTAAGAAAGTCCAAGAGAAAAAATTTAATAAGTCTAAGGGAGTTTTTGTCAAATGTTATATATACATGTGGCTTTATTCAAAGTGCAATGAAAAATGAACAGAAAGTACAACGGTACAGTAAAGTGGACTATGCTTTGCTGGGTGTCGACAGATCCAGTTCACAGCTGTAATGTATTTATCTATAGCCTTGCTGAAATATATGTCCTGGGAATCAGAGAGCAGACTTTTCCAGGCCTCATGTAATGTATATGTTGTGCTTACCTGAAGGATTATCATACTGCAAGTTAAAAAAAAAACTGTTTGTATTGTAAGACCCATCCTAATGTACTTTTGCACTGTTATAAATGACTTAATGTTTAAATTTCACTTCAGTTCCAGTTTAGTGTATACTAGTATGAATAGTGACATGCAGTATGGTATCTTAAGAGAATCTATCCAGTTCTTTGATTTACAGTACTTGTGTAAGAAACTTTGTAAACACATATATTTACAATTTTGACAGGCGCATATGCCAAGAATCGCATTCTGAATGTTATTGTTAATGAACCATTTGACATGAATCATCGTCTGATTGTTTTTTGTTTTTTTTTACACACGGTGTCCTATAGACAAAATGTCAAAAAGAAAGTTTGTTGCAAATGACACATGGCAATTTAAACATTGTGATACACAATCAGGAACTGGAAGTCTTGCCACTTTTCTGTTGTATACAAACATTATTCAATACTCTGATGTTGCAAGTTACCTAATTTGTATTGATAACCTGGGGGAGCAGTTTACACCACATACAGCACCACAGACACACTTGGAGGCCATGTTTTCCATACAAATGAAATACTCAAACTGACCTGTGCCTTACTTGTGCATTTCAGCAAGTGAACTGACCAACAAAACTAATGCACATAGCATTGTTGACTTGCAACTCTTTCCTGAATCACTTTCTACAGTACAGTTGTCCACATGGCTGTACTTAATTTACGTCTACGGTCTACCTCCCATACAGTCAGTTCCTTATGGGGGTTGTACTCACCTGCTATGAGTACAGAGCTGGTGTATTACATGTTTACAACACTAACCACTTATGTGATCCAGACCTGGGCAACCTGACATGGTTAGCCCTCAGATAAGGTCGTCTTATACATGTGCCAAACACAGCCTCAACAGCAATCTTCTCTGAAATCTCAAGTCTCTTTTGAACTGTTATTAACTTCTGCTTCTGAGTCATCCTTGATAGCATGGAGGGCGTAGTTCATCTCCGTGGAGCCTGTCCAACTCCAGTGATTCAGGAAGGGGTTGTAGAACATACCATGAATCAGGCGGGGGTGGCAGTTATCTGAAAAAAAGGATGAAAATTCAAGTTGACTTGGTCAGCATAATATCGTTTGCTTTATAAAGATTTCTGAATCTAAAACTGTAACGTACTGTCAAAATGCAAGACATTGAGGCTATTAGGAACAGTTTTTAACAATCTTACGATAATGGCCTAATTTTCTAGTCTCTTCTTTTATACAACATATACTGCTAGCATAACATTGAAGTTCGGCCACACTGATTTAATTTTATGGATGACATCTGTGTGCGCATTGATTTTTGCCTGTTCTCAACAACAACAAAAAATTACCTCCTCTGACTGCTGAGGCTCTAGCTTGGCTGCCATTCTCCGTAGCCCATGGTAGCTAGCGACAATAGAGAGCTGGCATTAACTACGGAGGACGGCACCCAGGCTACTGAGGATCCACGGAACTCCAGAACTCAGTACAGTACCGACTTATAAATGCCGCAAAAGGCCAGCATGTGCCTGCAAATTCACAATACATGTACCAGCTTTGTATTCCTGTGGTTTAGCAGCATTTTTTTTGGCTGGATTTTATTTTATTCACCCTCTTGCATTAGTTTTTGGGTCTCCAGAGGATGTCATCCATAAAATTAAGTCAGTGTGGCCTTAGATAATTAGACAAAGATAAAAAAAAACTCACTAGCCCTAAGCTCCTCCTTCAGCTCCTCCGGAGGGACAAACTTGTTCCAGTTATGGGTTCCTCTGGGCACAACACCGACGATGTACTCCGCTGCTAACACTGCCAGGTAGTACGACTGGTTTGTACGGTTAATTGTGGTGAAGAAAAGGGATCCTCCAGGCTGGAAAACATATCAAACATTTTCCGTTACTTTGTCAGTTTGGTGGCAACTATCATAACTTATCAAAGGCAAGCTCTGTTGACAAGGACAGAAAAACTATACAAAATGAATAGCATGACATTGTGCTCAGAGTACCAATTGTCCACAAAATAATACATACTAGTATGCATTCCATTTAGTTGTGTAGGTTGGAGCTGGTGTTTTAGGAGGATGGAGGTGTGATTGATCCTTTGACTTAGGTTTTGAAAGAGATACAACTGGGACGGTGTGTGCCAGGGCTCTAGCCAGCTTGAAATATTTTTTTTCCGTCAGCCCAGGTTCATGATCAGAACTGAAAGGAGAGTGCTCAGAATGTAGGGGGTCCGGGGGCAAATTTTGTATTTTTAAGCCTTTAAAAACGCATTTTCCTACATTTTGAGAGGCAAATCATGGGGTTGAGAGTGGTTTTTGGTGGTCCTTTGAATGTTTTTATATTTCTACCCGAGATTTTTGTCAATTTTGTCAGTCAAGGTTGACTGATTCGTTACAAAAAAATTTCCGTCACACGCCACAAAGTTCCTGCTATTGACGGAAAAACTGGTGCTGGCTAGAGCCCTGGTGTGCACCCAGTTAGCAATGGGAGAAGTTGTTCTGAAATACCCACCTTGACAAGGTCACAGCTTGAGCCTACAAAGTCGTCCAGTGCATCCACATGTTCTATAACTTCTGATGCCACCAGGGCATCGTAGTAGTCCCTGACCTCTGATGCTACTAAGTCCTCCACTGTTCCATGGCTGAAGGTCAGTGTGTCCTTGAGTGAGGGGTCGTGAGCCATGTGTGCGGTAGCAGCCTTCACGGTTTCCTCTGAGGCATCCAGACCAGTCACCTGGGCACCTAGCTTTGCCAGCGGCTGTGGCATGGGAAAAATCACATCTGCTTAGTCACAGAAACTTCAAACCATTTCTGAGTGTGTTGTGCCTTATGTCTCCTGCAAGTGATAGTTAAGGGGATTGGTTAAAGAAGACATGTATCATAACATGAAACAAATACTTGTTGAAAATCAGGAATGGGACTCCTTACTTTATCCTCTTCTAATTCTGCGTTCTTACATTTCTAATTTTGCCAAAATCTGCATGCAGCAGCTTCTCCTACATATACTTCAGAGCTTTTAGTCTCACACTAAAAAGGGACTTTTTAGATTACATTTGTATAGGTACAGGACTGCACCTTAATCTCCACTAGCCTAACAATGCAGGTTGAAAAATACCGGTGGTAAAACTTGGAGAATAATTGGCCAGGGGAGTTTGGCCACCATAGAGTTAATTTGCCCGCACAGTTCTAAGGGGAAATGTTACCCCTACTGCAGCTCACTTCCCTGGCCAATTATTGACCCTATTTTTGCAGAATCTTACTATCTGTACCTCCTTAGGATGGCCTGGTAGAGGCTAACTACACCTTACCACAGACAGAATCCCTCCTCCACACCCTACATCCAGGATCCTCAGTCCCTCCAGCGGCCGACTCTTCCTGCTGACACTGTGATGTTTCATGAGTGTGTCTCTGATCAGGGGCACTCTCAGTCTGTTCATGGTGTGCAGTGCCTTCAGCTCACCCTGGGAAACAGAAAGGGAAATGTATGTCATATAGTAGCCTCCTGTGCAGGCCTCCGAGCGGGTGGGAGTTTTGATACTGCGTTTTGAGGAATTGTTTAAAGTGTTCTTTTGCTGGCCATTATACAAGCAGCCAGCCAGAGTAGGTCTAACCCGCCACGCTTTACATAACTCTTCAAAACACAGTATCTAGTCAAAACTCCCACCCACTCAGAGGCCTGCACAGGAGGCTAGTCATATAGCACCTAGCAAATATAGCATATAGCAGTGAACTCCCCCAAGGCATGACTAGTGCAAGAATGGAAAAACAACATGGAATTGCGTGTACAGTACTCACCTTGTAGCCTGGTATCCAGTCTATTGTGATTTGGGTGGGCTCTCTTCGGGCCTGTAGACGATCGATACTTGGTATTTTTAATAAAGAATTGAAAGAATGTGCAGGATACAGCCCAGCACAACTAGGCTTCCCAGTAGGATTTTTAAGACCTGTATTTCTGCATGGCATCCCATATCATGGTGGGCTAATTGAACTCCCATCGTGAAAAACCTACCAGGGAGCCTACTTGAACTAGGCGGTGGGGATCGTCTACAGGCCTGAAGAGAGCCCGCCCAAACCATGATAGACTGGTAGACTGGACTCCAGGATACTCACCTTAGTGTCCCACCATTTACTGGCCAGGGCATTGAATTTCTTCACTTCTTCAGGATTTATGCTGCTTTTCTTCTGCTTTGCCCCTGATTCCTTCACAGACGCACTGCTGGAATATGCTGTATTGCTGCAATACCTAGAATGCAGAAAATATGGTTTTAATTTCTAAAACCAACTTAATGGTCTGGAATTCAATTGCTTAAATTTTTTGCGTAACTTTTTTCATTATCCATCCCATGCTTGATCCATACAGGATGCAACATTAATATTTATGGTTTTCACCGAAATTTCTTCAAGGTATCTTAAATATTAAAGTTATTTGGGAAAGAATAAAGGGGAGGGGTGCCTTACCTGACAGAAGTTTTTCTTCCTGTCGTATTCAATGTGCCACTGAAACGCGGCAATGAGGCTCTGTTGGACCGTACAAACACATTGATCATCCTTCCACAGAGTTTACACCCGTGCATTTTCGTCAGATTTGTAAGAAAGCTTTGGCCTCGCGTTTCCAAAAACTTGCACAACATCAATCAAGGGTGAAAGGTCACGGCATGATTTTCGCCAGGTGTGATGGGATATGTTTAGCCAGGTCCACTAGTACAGGGGGAGGTTAAATGAATAAAGTACTAATGCTGTGTTGGTCTCTATCTAAATAATATTTGTTGGTAATTATTAAAATTATAAAGCTATAATTTTTAGATGATACTTCTACTACGGCTATGTCGATGAAAATATTCACCCTGGGAGAAAAAAATTCTTTTGCTGCCAACCCCTATCAGAATGGAATATCTATATGGTTCGGTAATTTCCGGAGATCGTCGGGAATATCCGCTTGATGACGGCGAGAGACAGAGGCAGTCAGCACAGTGCGAGCGAGGTCTCATTTTTCTCTCCAATTCTTTCAGTTTTGCTGGGTTTAATGGAACCTACATCTACATAGAGTGTACAGCTACTTCCTTAGTAAGAATTTGAAGGGATAGGATGGTTTGATATCTCCCCGTAGCCAAGGAAAGTAGAAATTGTTTGGTGGAGATCGCTTGCCGCCATTTTGTCCGGTGTTTCCGACTGTTTGAACGATCGTCTGTCCTGACCTGAGTTATATCTGTACGTGATCAGCGGGGTTAGACCGACCTGGGGATCAATTTGTGACCCTTTTTCGTGCTGATGGTAGTAGATTTAACTTGCTATTAGTGTTTGCAGGGATAGAAGGTAGGAAAGAAATAGCCAGCCTTTTTTTGCGGTTACTACAAGGGCTTACCTTGGAATGGGACGAATTTATCTCTGTCATGGGAGGGGGCGTGCTGCTGCTAGGTCTTACCGTCGACCAACGAGCCCTGAGGAACTTCTGTGTTTGAAGATCCTCGAGTAAACTTATAGATCATCTAGTCGATGATAGTGCCTACTTTTCATATTGTCATGGGTAAATTACTTTTTGCACAAGAAATTTATGCAAGAATGATGTGTCCCAAGGGTCCCAACAGAAATAAATGTGCCATAAAATTAATGATTTTATAGCCCTAAGGCAGTAGCTTACTTTTAACTACTGTTCTTCCCATTGCATTGATTCGTTTCCATGACCCTTCATGATCAGAACCTTTCAAAATAGTTTTTATTTTAATCAACCTAAGTTAAATAGCAATGTTCATACTTTTTGATGTAGCAATGGCAAAGAGAAGATTTTTAAATGGCGCTAAGCAATTCATGCCCAATGTAGGGAACCCGGCAAGTCCAGGGCTCGAAATACCTCGAGGTAACATTGAAAATTACCTACACCAGACAAATTTTACCTGCACCACTCAGAATTTAGGAAGTATGAATCATACTAGAAACCGTTCAGAAACCATTGCCATTATTTGTTTTATACTTCATAGGTGGTGACTGGTGACAGTCCATGCAAATAAAAATCCCCATATTAGTATAAACCCAGTATATGGCCCAGTGCAGGTTAGGTGCGGGTAGACATCAGATATACCTGGACAGCTTCAATTTTACCTGCACTAACATGCATATGCAGGTGGTATTTCGAGCCCTAAACTCTCTGCACCTTTGAGTACCAAATAAACCATTATTATTATTTCCAGACACATCCAGGAGTGTTTGATCCAGTGGACAGACAGACATGTGGCCTGCTCAGGCCCAGCAGTGGGGGCAGTGGCCTCCCACACAGCCCAACCCCATGTACCCTCAGTCTTCAGATGGTGAGTGGTCAGGACTCCACCTGCCTTCTGCAGGAATGTTTTTGAAATGGCAGAAAAGGATACTTAACAACTGAAAACAGAAATAAAGAATTTTGAGCCCTGGTAGTCTATATGATACTGATAAGACCGAACAAAAGTGACACTCCTACTAACTTGTATATTTTCTATTTTCTACTTGTAGTACTGAATGTATAACCGAATGAAAAGTCATCATCCTTCGATTCAATCAGAGGATGACTCATTTTTGTGTGTGTGTCACAATTAGAATTATCCTTGAGCTTTCCTTGAGTTTAGAATGGTAAAATCATTATAACAGATTCCATGTTTTTACTTTCTATGCATCTTTCTAAACTTTTTGTGGATGCAACGGGTGTTTGTCGGACTTTGTCCTAACATTTGCTGTGCACTACAAGGATGGGCAATAGGGCTAACATATATAACTAGTAGTATTAACTACATATATATATATATATAGGCACGATAGACTGGGCTGCCCTAGCTCAGCAGTGGATCGCCCAGAAGGAGGCCCAGGAAGCCATGACGGTGCCGCAACCCCCCGCAGTCCAGCCGCCACCACCTGCCGAGGGAGCCGCGTTGCCCGCCACCTCGGAAGGCCAGCCGCCTGCGAGTATGCCTGGTGATACTAATGGGAGTGGGATTCCTACAGGAGGCATGGGGTATAGTCAGGCTAATATGCAGCCTTACATGTCAGACACATGGGCGCCAGGTGCGGGAACAACCACTTTCTTTTCTTTGACATAAGTAGCAAGTTTCAATCAATCCGATCAAGCCAGAATCATAGGTGTTTATAAAAAGCTGTATTGACTCAACACAAAGTACAGCAACTTTCGAAAGATCAACCACAAACTACAAAATAGAAATACAAATTTAATCTTAAAAGTCTACTTAAATTTTGGCAGGGTTAAGCTCTAACTTCCAAGACAATTGAAAATCAGACTTTTGAGAATCTAGTCACCACAGTTTATTTGATATCTAGAATTCTCATTGTGGAGGGAACTGAGTTAATCAGTTATAACATGATCAAGCACAACATGGTCTTTGTTTTTAAGGACAAATCGTAGTGATGACAAAACGATGCTAGGATAATTTTACTTGTATGAACCACAGTCAATATCATTAGTCTCATATGGTCTTGAAAAATAGGCTTCATCATGCGGTAGAACCAATTAAAAAGTTGCCTTTGTCTCAAAACAGCAAGGTATGAAGTAATCTGTTTGGAATGGTCTGCTGACTTCTGTCCTTCCTCTTTTCAGCCTGGCCCCCCATGCAGGCCGGCTGGATGGCCCCGCCCAACGCACAGCCCCCACCCCCAGGGGAGGAAGGCTCCCAGCCCCAGACGTTCGACTACGGACACGGAGGCATGCAGAGCTTCGACCACAACCACGGGAGCCAGTTCCCGCCGCCGGAGAGGTTTGACTACAACCATGGTGGGGCAGCCTCGGTGGGGCAGTATGGGTACCAGCCACAGGTTAGGCTTGTTTACTGATGTTTAAATTAATACAGAGGCTCTGTATGGGGAAATCAATAACACTTGATACTGAATTCAGGAAGGCTTGGTATACTATAATTCACTTTATGTTCACGGTAGCAAAAGTTGACTCTTTGTTCACAATGGCGGCAGGTGCAGAAAAAAGAAGGCTAGCGAATTGTTTGTTAACAGCAATGATAAGTTTGTGGTACAGAAGTGACCGTGAAAACCGTGAACATAAAAGTATCGTGAAAAAATCAAGAGTTACAGTCTTTACGAGTACCGGAAAGCATTTCACTAGATTCCCAGTAAATATTTATGTCTAAATAGATTGTATGCCAGTGAATTGAATCAAATGATTAAGTTACAAGTTAAAATGTAAGGCTTCCAAAGTTCCTACCACTTCTCATTATAACATTCTTAAATCTTTCTGTTATTCCTCAGGGCTATGGTGAGATGTACAACCAGTACTGGCAGGGGGGTCCGGCTCCTGTACCCCCTCCCAGGGAACGTGACTTCAGGGGGCCGGGGAGGGAGCGAGAACAGCGGAGAGACAGGTCACCCCCCTCCCCTGCTGGGGGGGCAGCTTCCACCATAGGTAGGTTCTGGGTGTTAACCCTAACAGTAATGTGTGGTAATATTGTACAAAACAGGTTCCGTACACTTCAGAAGCTGCTATCCCACATGTCAACCACAGTATACTGTACACGATTTCAAAGGATGCAGTCTACATGCAGGGCTACCTCAATATCTAATAACTTCTTTTGACTTTACTTACTTGTCTTAGTTACTTACTTTGCAATGGTAAAATTAGTAGCAAACACATGTGACCACGAGTGCAGAAAGTGAGTCGCTTCGATCCCCCTTTCTACAGTCTCAAGAAATCATTGGCTCACGATGACTTGGTGGCCTGCACACATTATGCTAATCATGAGTCGGCCCCTGGATCCTTAAGAATTTTTATCTTATTGTGATTTGGATTTGATAATTAACCAATTCTTTATTTGCAAAATCATGCCCAAAAGCTAATTGAATTTTCAGTGTCAAATAAGGTAAAGTAAAGCAATAGAGAACATGCAACTACTGTCTGATGAACTTATACTACTACTACATTTGCTATTATGAAGTTTGACTTCTTCTTTGAAGGCAGTGGATAATGAATAGTCCCACATTCTGCATAATGAGTGGGTTTTGTGATCTTAGTAGAAACATAGTCTTTTGGTGATCTTCTAAATGGTAAAAGGATTAGGAAATTATGCCATGGCAACTGTTTGAAATAATCTGTTTCTTTCGGTCTCACTGAATACACTGACTAATGATAATAATTGATATTCCAGACGCGGCCAAACGAAAGATCCTCCCCGCATGGATCCGAGAAGGCCTGGAGAAGATGGAGCGCGAGAAACAGAAGGCACAGGAGAGGGAGCAGCGGGAGAGAGAACACGCCCAGAGACTCGAGCAGCAGAAGGAGGGAGAGAAAGAAGGACTGGGGGAGAACACAGAGCCGGCATCTCCTAAATCTCTTCTGAAGAGCAAATATGTGAGTACTCAGCACTCGGTTTAGTTTTAAAAAATAAAAGCAGTCACTCTTTTGAGTCATCAGGTTTGTGGGTTTGAATCCTGAGAAATGAGATGTTTCAGAAGTTAGAAAGACTGGAGGAGAGAGCCACGAAGTAAGTTATTGGTTTTCTGTCTGTTTATTTGTTTGTTCACTTTTGTGGTGTCAAATGGCCAAGTGGCTAGGCTAGCAGACACGAGATCGAGAGGTCACGGGTTCGATTCCTGGCATGAGTGGTTAACACCTACCTTTTGTGGACAATCCTGGCCAACTCGCAAAGTTTTCTTCCTTTATTTGAGGAGAGCCACACCTTGAGCATGTGAAAGAACCCTCCACACTTATTGATGAAATGACAGTATTTGATAACTCAAGCCAGTCAGTTCATGGTGTAGCTTGTACTTACCTACTATGCGAGAACTAGTGTGTTTGATATACATGTATGTAACTCCAACCTTTTCATTGTCAGAATTTTGGACTTTTTTTATTTCAGACAAAAATAAGTCTTTGTAAACTTGCTACAACAGTCTAGTGGCTTCTTGCGAAAAAAATACCAAAGAGTAGCTGCAACTAAACATCACAGAGTTTTCTCAATATGTTGCAGTGAATGTACACTGTAGTAATCTTCTTGTTTTTAAGGACTCGGATGACGAAGAAACGGAGAAGTCCAAAACTGCGGAGGAATCGGGCGACGAGCAGCCGACCAAGAACAGATGGGACGACAGCGAAGAAGAGGAGGAAAAATCCGAGGAGCAAAAACAGATGGAATTTGTACGTGTGGCGAGTTACGGTTTCACATGTGGAAGTTTTAATCTTTGTTTCAACAGTGGGCAGCATAAATGTAGAAAGTCATTTTGTAAATTTTAGCAGCATCATTGTTCATTTCTCAATTTTCTGTTTTACTTATCTTTTAGAAAAGCATCCCATATCCTCTTTAGAATTAGATTAACCTTTGCCCTGCTAAGGTAGCCATTTGGCACCAAAATTGTATTTGTCAGATTAGACAGCAGAGAGAAGGTTAAGACAGCTTTTATGTAATGTTGTGTTTTGATTTAGGTAGCAATGCCTGTTTATCCAGCTGTGTTCAAGTCTAAATTTCTATACTGGCTTTCCTGACAGGCTCTCAAAGTACGACAGATGCTGACGGAAGTACTTTTGGAAGTGACGAATGAGGAAATGGCAAAGGTGGCACGGGAGGTCTACCAACGGGCGAAGGAGAAAGTGGCAAAAGGTACTCAAATTGAACCCAGCCCTTTGGCCTCATTGGTTTGCATTAAGACTTGATATCTTTGTAATGTTCTCATTATGATGTTGTCGGATTGTTATTACAGCTTTTGTACTGTTCAGGGTTTTTAGCAAAATCATTTACAGTCAAATTTGATAAGAATTATAGTATCCACAATTTACAAGAGGTGGAAGGTTTGAAGACGTGAAGTGTTGATTTGAAAATGGTCTTCACCTATTTGTGTACACTTCAGGAATAGGATGTCCAAGGATAAGTTGTGTCCAAAGTATTTTAAATCGTATGGGGCTCTTTAAAAGGTTGAAAAGCTGCAAAAAATTTCCTTAATTTTATATACCTTGGGCACTCCTACTTTCTGTCATTACCAAGCAGGTACAGTACAAAATTCTGGAATTGTAACCCTGGAGTAGAGATGTAGGTGTTGT
The DNA here is from genome assembly GCA_013266295.2 of Branchiostoma floridae x Branchiostoma japonicum. Lineage (NCBI taxonomy): Eukaryota > Metazoa > Chordata > Leptocardii > Amphioxiformes > Branchiostomatidae > Branchiostoma > Branchiostoma floridae x Branchiostoma japonicum. The sequence goes on along the minus strand of CM023833.1, from coordinate 5,536,931 downwards.
AGTGGTGCACAGTGACTCAGTATTTTTCAGGAGTGGCGCTACAGCCACGCGGAACGTCGGACTCCCTCTGCCGGCGACACACACGCCCGCGGAGTCATCGCTGTAGAGTCAGTGACAGAGTTTTTGGTGTCCATGCATTAACATTTGTCCTGTTATAAACCTAAGCCCCTGCAAAGCAGCTAGCACAGTCCACTGCTCTGGCTTCTATCAGCAGCCTTGGTGAGTATCCCCTCGTTACCTTATTGTCTCAAGTGTTTGAGGTATGGGCACACAAATTGCTGCTTTTTGTAGACATAGTTACAGCCAGATGGCTCCCCAACTCGCTACTCTGCTCTTCCAAACTCCTGCTTTCTTCTTAACGCTTGGTTTTCGCCTTCTGGGATATTTTAAACCAAACTGTGTCGCCATGCTTCTAAACCTTTTCTGTCATAATCACTTCCTTTTGCCTATCTTAAAATCCTTTCCTTACTTACACCTTACCCATTCCACCGAAGCAATATCCCCTCAAGGCTTCTACATTAAGCTTCTGATGGATCTTTTTTTAGAAGCTGAACTGCTTTGCTCTTGCTCTGTCCTCTCCCTTCCCTTGAGAAAGCCATAAAGCGCCCAGATTTCAGCCCGTTGTTCTTTGCTGGTTAATCTGTGTGAAGGTAACGGTTTGCAGCAAACCCTGAGATAGTCCAGATCCTGCATTTCAAGTGCTAGCCATATTCTCTGTCATTTGGAATTACTAATGAAACTCTAGATAAGAGACAGGGAGTGTCAAATACAAAAGCTTATGTTGCACTGTCTTTGTCTAGCAGAAAATAAAACATGTAGAATTTTTCTTGTCAGTGAATGATTAAAACTATTGCTTTTCAAGATTAGTCCTGATTAAAAGAAAAAAGCTTGTGGGTTTTGGATTTCAGACAATTTTATGTGACTTGATTTTGAAAAAAGTGGACTTGGTAGATTGATATGAAACTTGACATCACTTGATTAATCACACTCTAAAACAAGCATCTAGTTAGTTTTGGATATCAGATTTCAGACACAAAGACAATTTATGTAACAAAAATGCCACAAAAATGAATCCTTCAGTGGTAGATTGATATGAAGCTGAACATTACTTGACTGATCACACAATGTAACTCGACATGGCGTCTGCTTGGCAGGTATCGGTGCGTACGGCTCGGACAGCGAGGACTCGAACGTCGGGGAGGACGATGAGGATGTGGACTCGGACGTTGAGCTGATGGAAACGATTCGCAGGAAGCAGGAACTGCACCGCCAGAGGGAGCTTCTAATCGCCCAGGAACCAGACACAGGTAGGGTCCTTTTTCTGTGGGGTTTAGATTGTCTAAAATTTGGTGACAATCTCACAGAGGAGGAGTCTGTTGAGTGCCAGCTATCCTCAGCCACTCAAAGTCAAACCACTGTGGTAGCACAGAAGTATCTATCTGTGAGGCGATATCAAGCTTATCTTTCTTACTTTTATTACAAATAACAAGTGTTTCACGCTAAGGTCTTGTTGAATTGCCTTGCAGTTTGAATCCCTTATTTGAGACACAAACAAGTCTGAGCAATGAGCAATGTCTTATATCTGGTCTACAGTACTAATTGATTTTTAGGGGGAGGCTTTTCTTATAGGAGGGAGCAAAACCACTAGTAAGGTAGGTAGTAATTAAAATTAGGAAAAATGTGGATGAAAATATTCTCACTGCACCCACTGAGATTTTTATTATTTTTCTTAATTGAAAATTTAGTTTTATTTAGTGTTTATTTCAGGCCCACATCATAACATTAATATGACAGATACACATAAAAAGAACAGAATACTGGCTAGGTCGAATATGCCGACAGACTGTGTAAACCAGGTCTATGTAATATTGCCAGAAGTTACTCTGTGTGAAAATGTCCGAGGGGATTATCTTATGAAAAGCCATTTTCATATTCATTTCCGATCTCTAACATAGTCCTGATAATGCCATATTGGTCCTTCCAGATGACATATTTCTGGAGGAGCGCAAGCCTAAGGCCAACAGGAACGAATCCGTAAGTCCCAAAAAGGAGCCGGAATTCGAACGGAAACACGTGGAGCATTCCAAATGGGATCAGCTGCCAGCTGCTATGAAAAACAACCAGGAGCAAAACCATTTTGGGAAAAGGGGGCAATCTGAGGAGAGGGGGTCTCAGGATGAGGTAAAACAGGAGGGGGGAGGCGAGAAGGAGGGGGAGGAGGTTGACGAAGTACCAAAAAGACGCAAATCTATGGTTGAAGTTGTGAAAAGGGAGGAAGAAGACAGTGACTCGGTAGATAGTAGCAGCGACAGTAGTTCTAGTGACGACGAGAAATCGAGCTCGAGCTCCGAGGACAGGTCTAGGAAGAAGCGACGGAAAGACAGTAGGGTCTCCTCCAGAAGGAAGAGCAGACACTCCAGAAGTCGTAGTAGGTCGCCAAGACACAAGCGACGGAGGGACAGGAGTGAGAGTAGAGAGAGGAGTAGGAGTAGGGACAGGGAGCACAGACGAAGAAGGGACAGAAGTAGGAGTGGGGACAGGAGTAGGGACAGGGACAAGAAGAGTAAGCGGGGTAAAGACAAGGACAAGAAGAGGGAAAAAAGGGACAGGAGTGAGGAGAGGGACAAACGACGGGACAGACGGGAGAGTGTTAGGGAGAAGGACAGACAGAGATCACCCAGTGCCAGTTCAGAAAGTGACGATTCTCTGTCAAAATCAAAGAGTAGTCGCCATCGATCGAAAAGTAGGTCCCCGAAACACAAGCGTTCGAGAGGGGAGAGGGCTGGGAGGGACAGGAAAGGGGGTCGGGAGGAGGGCGACGAATCCCGCTCGCAGTCTGACGATTACGAGGACACGCCCAAGGAAAAGCGGAAAAAGGACCATCACCAAAGTCGCAGTCGTTCGCGAACACCCAAGAAATCCCACAAATACAGCCGGTCGGATTCGCGGAAGCACAGCCGGTCCTACTCACCCGAAAGGTCTGGTAAGAAGTCCGGTCGAAAACACAAGTCTAGATCCCGCTCAAGGTGGTATACAGTTTTCTCTTTTCTGTACTTGCTAAGGAAGGGCCTTTTCAAAGATGGTTGTGCAATGACAAGTTCCATTCTCCCTTGCACGGATGGTGTGTAAACCAGAGGCAGGATTGCCCTGTTGGTTGTTTTTAATGAGTTGTTTTTTTCCAGTGGGGCAGCTCTGCCTTCCTACCTGTGCTGTCAGCCAAGTGACAATGGGACAAGCTTTGGTTGCAACCGTTTTTGAAAAGCAGCTTTTAAACATGCCCTACCTTATTGTTGACCCCTGATAGCAGCTTGGTTTAGCTGTACCCTTTTCTTTGTGAGTCACTGACACAAAGGATGGGAGGAGAAAAAATCACACCATGGACTTTTGGGGAAAATTTTAGATGGAAGTTGGAAGATAAATCTTGTTGCGTTTTGAACAAAATAAGCCCAAATGTGTACTGTAAAAAGTTGTAAAATATTTTTCCACTCCGTTCTACCAACTATCTTCCCTTATAACATGATCTGCACAGGTTATAGCATGACCAAGCTACTACCAGAGGAAGTCATCAGTAGACAGAGTTTAGATACACATGGCTGCAATGTTTGCAGTCTCCTAAGATATTTTTCACTCGCAAACTTGCAGCCCAAGATAAACTCTGTCTAGTGTTGAAGATTTCTGAGGGCATCCACTAGTGCTGACATGTTGATCTTATGCCGTTATCGTTTCGTAGTTACAGAGTGGCAATCATCATCGTGTCTATGTCTATGTAGTTTGCATCACATTTGCATGTTGTACACTCGGTCTTTCTGCATTTTCTGTTGTCGTTGATCTTGTTAATGCTGAGAACACAGAACTTGATGGTCCTTGTTGTTTTCAGATCTGTGTCGCCGAAGCGGCGGAAGCACTAGGACTGCCTAAGACTTTCCTCACACTGGTTTGCAACCCAGTCGGATCCATCCATCCACTTCCGCCATTTCCACTTGTCTTCACAAAACGCGTTTATCTGCTCAGTCAGGTTAGCTGTCCGTGGGAAGAAGTTTCCGTGCATTGATGGTGTCTTTCTCCATGTGACTTTTGAGGCTCTTCGAACAAAGTCTTCTTATAAATTTCGATTATTGTAGAATAAGATGTCCGTGTGTCTTCTGACGCACATAGAACAAACCTTCACTTGAATTCTGAACCTCATTAAACAAAATTCAACTTTTTTTATACAAAACCACTATGTTGTCTTAGCAACATGTCTTGTTAGTGACAATTAAATCCAGGCAGAGAGAATACAGTGAATTGGTTTCATGTAATTACGGTTTGAATAATTCCTTCGCCTTCTGCAATAGCAAGGTCGGAACACATTTTAGCAAATGTTTCGCTGCACTCCGATGACCACAGCTGTGATAAGAAACGTGTGTAATATTGTCAATAAACTAAGAATTGTCCGAAGTGGTGGCTGCTTGTGATCTCTGTGTGATGGTTTACTGTGGTAAGTTAAAAGTAAACTAGAAAGGTAACATTTGCAAAGCAAATGCATAATGTTTACCTTCGCATATGGTGCTCTGTTAATTCTTACTCAAACACATTCATATATATGGTCAGACAGGAGTCTAAATCCCTCCTGCTATAAAATTGCAACATGATGTAACACAACACCAGTTACCATGGTAACAGACAGTCTGGTTTAGGTCATTGACCAGGTCAGAGGTCACTGGAGAAGTGGAAGAAGAGGAAGAGGAAGAAGAAACGTAGCAAAAACAATATGTTTTCCTTCGGTAAACATAAAGAAAGTAGTCTCGAACCAGTTAAGCTTGAATGAAATTTAAAGTTGAGCTACCCTGATAGAGAAGACAGATGCTATGTATAGTATACAGGTTCATTGTACCGGAGAAATTCCCCTTGCTCTTCGACAAGTACAATGAAGATAGGACCACGGCTCAACATCAAGTTCTAAGGACTGCGACCTTTTCCAGTAGCCGGGATTAAAACTCGTGATCTTGTCATGGTTCTCGCAAACCAACAGTTAGTAAATTTTTTATTTTGAAATATGGCCACAGCAAGAAATTTTTATGGATGACATCAGCGAGCGCATTGATTTTCGCCCGATTTCAGAAAAAAAAATTTGTTGTCCTCTGTGGGTGGTCAACATGCCGAAAATGGGCGCCAAGTACATGTGTGTCGTATTGAAGTTGTGACGCTAGAATAAAGATACATAATTTTCTTCTAAAGATTATCGATTTTTACATACCATAAAAGGTCCTGTTTGATCTTTAATTTGTTAACTTTGAAAGGCTTTTGCAAAGTAAATCTTTAAATTTTGTGGTTCAAAACAACAAAATCTTTAAGTTCAATTATATCAAAGTTGTCTAACACGTAAATGAATTAATTTTCCTTAAAAAACATCTATATGACCTACCTATGAAGAAGACCTACACTACCTTTACAGAGCTTTGCAATATCTAAATGCTGTATAGTGTTGGAGAGTGCAAAGCAAAAAAAAAATGCTTCTGAACTCCCACAGGTTTGTGCAATATCTTTCTTTTTATTCCCATGGAAAGCCCTACATGACCCGTGACCTTCAGATGATACAGTAGCTACTGCAACAATAATAGGTTCTAAATTTAAGCCTCAGAAGATTTTCCATGATATGGTATTGAGGGTGCTGTAGCATATGATTGGCTTGTCAGGGCAACCAATCAGGGCAGGAACTTAAAGCATAATGGACAGGTGATTGGCCTATTCATGACCAATCAGGAATCTTCAACACACATGGCAATGGCATATGGTAATGCTTTATTGACCATATTTTGCTGCTATCACTGAGTTTTGAAGATTCAGAGGTAACATTTAGACAAATCTGTGACAACCATACATTGTATGGTCCCTTAATATTTGGTAAATACCAGTATTAATAAAAATTGAATAACACATTTGAATATTGATAAATTGTATACAGCCAGAACTAGTTTTCTGTCAGATTAGCAGCTAGCACAATTACAACATACTGTAAATATATAATTAAAACTCATTTTGCTGTTGTGATTTACTATAATTTACTATGATCGTGTGATAACAACAAACATTGTGGTGCTCACTTAACTTGGTTCACAATGTTGTTGAGCTACTGATATAAAAAAGGTTACAAAAACACTGCACATTCTGTATTTAACTGAAAGTTTCATCCAAAAGGAACACTGAAAACTAACATCACTGGTTGCAAGTCTTGCCAGACTGCATTTCAAATTGCAAATTATCATGTAAGACCATAAACAGTTGAAGTGGGAGAGTTTGTAGCCACTGTGGGAAGTTTTTCAACAATTGATCAAAGTTGCCACCCTAAAAAGCCCTGGAGATAAGGGCTTTAGCCAGGTCAAATTTTTTTCCGTCAGACCAGGCGATTGCAATCAAGGGGGGCATGCAAATTTTGCCTTTTCATGCCTTCAAAAACGCAATTTCCTGCATTTTGATAGGCGAATCATGGGGTTGAGAGTACCGTAGTTGTCGGTAGTCCTTTGGATGTTTTTATATTTTTAACCAAGATTTTTGTTGATTTCCTCCATCAAGGTTGACGGATTGGTTAAAAATTTTTGTCACACGCCGGAAATTCACGGAAAAACGGGCACTGGCTAGAGTCCTGCTGGAGACACAACGAAATGGTTCTATACGGCTTGACACGAACTACCCGTGAACACAATTCCATTCTACCTACAGTCAGCAGCATTACAGAGTTGGTGTGTTACGCCGAGGGGCAGTTATACCGGCCATACAGATACAGAGTATTGGTCAGAGTGGGCAGCACCATTGTTGTCACTTCCTTGAGGGAGGCCAATTCTTTATCTGGGTGTGAAAAGCAACGTCAATTTTTAAGACCTTACTTTTGATTGCTTGGATTTGGGGGGAAATTTGTTCATGCACAGATATGACATCTGTCAAACATTTTATGTGACCTTCCAATAACCTAACATGTTCTTACTTTGCAAGTTATTGAAATCAAATATGACTTCTTGTGGTGTTTTTAAACTACACTTGCCACATTGACACTTGGTAGAAACACTAATACTTTGCACATGTACCATACTCGGACTCGTAACAAGAATACTAACTAGTTCTTAAACAGCGCTCATAATCAATGTGCTTAAATTTTATTGGCATTTCTGACTACAAAAAATACACATATCTCTGCGGACATTCTAGGCTATTTGCCGAAGCGTTGTTCTATGTTCCCGAAGGACTGCAGGGCCAGTAGAAAGGTCTGGTAGTCTATGCTGTGATGTGTCGGCAGTGACCTGGAAACCACAGGGAAGAAAACATCAGACTTGAGATGAACTTTACTTTTTTATTCAGGGCTTGAAATACTTCTTTCTGTATACCTGCACCGGTGCATGTAACACTGAAAGCTGCACCAGGCGAATTTTACTTGCACCAGTTAGAATTTAGGAAGTATGGATCAACCAAAAAACTGTTCAGAAACCATTGCCAGTATTTCTTTTACACTTATTCAATATGTAGGTGGTACCTGTCAATGCACAAATAAAAATCAACATAAACATTGTAGGTGTAGGTAGACATCAGAAATACCTGCACAGCTGAAATTGTACCTGCACTAACCTGCATATACAGGTGGTATTTCGAGCCCTGTTTTTGTTAGTTATTTAGCACAAATCATGTAACAGAAATAAGCAATACAATGGAAATATGCAGGGAAAGCTGGAGACCTCCTGATATCCCATTTGTCCCTAACAACATAGTAACTAACATAGTAATCTGAAAACATATTAGACACGAATTGAAAGGAACCAAGTTACAGATACATTTGTAACTTGAAAAAGTATGTATAGACCACAGAAGCTGTATTGCAATAGTTACTCTACATGCAAATGAAAGTTTACTTACAGTATTTCTGTGAGGCGTATTTGCCAGGGCAGGAAGCCCAGTAAACTGTCGACTGTCCCAAACTTCAGGATCAGGTCGACATCGGGGGCGCCTTTGGTAGCTGCGGGGAGGGCAAGGAAGAAATAAGAAGACATGTTTGTAACATATAGATGTTTTAGAGGGCTAACAAAAATTTCATAGACATGCATACTAGTAGATGATCTAAATATGTTAACGGCTACAGATCACAGGATGTTTAGCTACATTTTAGTGAGCAGATTTTGATGAGCTGCTTTCTTTATGATAAAAGAAACAAAAGAAAAAAAACATGGGCTGAAAATTTATCAAAATTTGATAAAACTTCAAAGTGCAAACAGAGTTGTACATAAGTTAAGTTGTATATATTGAGTTAAGTCATGATTGTTTTGTTTGACTTGTATATAATTTGTGGTGATTATGCAGGTCATGTTCTCTTAATGTCAGTACGTTTGTACATTTTAAATGTTTGAGCCCTGGAAGATTAGTCATTGACTAAAGGGCATCGAAGTAAACGAATAAACGAAGAACTGACCTTGTAGCAGCCCCTCCAGAGCTGTGGGTTCAAGGTCGCCCACTTTCTTCCGTTTTGCCTCCACGGCCTGACACCACCTCTGTGCCGCGTGTAACAAGTCTGTTCTGCCATCTTCTGACGACAACAGACGAACTTCAACACTATATTTTTGTCCTGGAAGGAATGGAGACATTCTTCTGTCAGAGTTTCATTGGTATTGTGGGAAGCTGGAACTGTAGTATTGTACATGTAGAAGGAACTCATTATGCACAGAGTTAATCCTGCAACAGAAGTACATTACTTGATTATCATAATCTCCAAGCGTGTTTTTGCAACATTAATACTTCCGAAAATAGTTTCATCAGGTTGCTAGAACATAGGACATCAGGATTTTCTTTTTCACGACCAGTAATGTCTCTTACCTTGCTTACTGGTTGTGAAAAAGAAAATCCTAATATCCAACATTTAGTACTCCTTCTAGTACTGTATTTTCTAAACGGAGGAGGCAAATCCTTACATCTGCTTGGAGATTAGATACTTACGTTACAGTAATTCATCTGTTCATCTTTCGTACAGTACCAACAGTGGGGTCGTGTGGCGCAACGACAGAGTACTCGACTCGGAACCAAGAGGTCCCGGGTTCGAGTCCTGACACGCCACCGACCTTGTGCCCTTGGGAAAGGCACTTTACACGACTTTCCTCACTTGACTCAGATGTAAATGAGTATTATGTGTTAGGTGTGCACGCTACCAGCATACTTGCTGCCTAGTGCACACTTTGTATTGTCATGTTACAATTTCTGAACAAAACAAAACTGCAGTTTGATTTCCCTCTGAAGTCAGCAGTTTGCATTGCTTTTTTATTTTCATGTTGTTCACCTTATCTGACCAGACCTTATCCTTACCTGTTCGCTGTGTTGCTGTTCTGTTCCCTCTGACCAGTTCTATACTGTACTTGTTACTCTCCTCCCCAAGAAGTTCCTGCTGTTGTTTCATGATCTCCTGCCAAAGACTTGTGTTGTTTCTTTTTAGAATTCCTGGGGAAGAAGTAAATATACATGTAGGTTGGTCTATTTAAAACTCCTACTTGTTATGCAATTAAGTTGTAATTATGTCAGACAAAAGAGCATAATGTTATGTTTTTTTTAATCATTGTGATATACCTTTAAATGAATACTGAGGTAACGTTACATTAATATTTGAATAGTTTAATGATTACAAAAGTAGATTCTACATTTAAGACACCAGTGTTATTCTAATCTGTCCTTTCTCAATTAAGGTTCAGAACCTCAAGCAAAGAATAATCCACCAGTTCAAAGTCCTTCAAGTTCAAGGTGAGTTCAACTGCCAAACTTTAAGGTCATTGACCTCCCTGAGCTAAGTGATCACGCTTGTGCCACGTGTTCAGACCAAAGATCGCGCCACGCTCTAAAAACGCGTAAACAGGTTAAGTCTCGACTGACCTCAATCACAACCTATAACATTACTGCACGTAAACAGGTGGTCCTGTGACTTAAAACGCCACAGTCCTTGAAGCTTAAATCTTAAGACTGTATACGAAATCTGGGAAATATCCCTTAAACCTTTAGGGCTTGTGAGCTGATGCAACTGCCAAAAGTTATTTCAAGAAAGTGCTGAACAAGCCATGCTGAGCATTCGGGTCAAAGTTCAATCTGATACTCGAGCACGCCCACGTATGTACAAAACGCCGATCTCAGCTAAGATTTAAACGAAATCATTCTAGACTGTGAATGAGATGAAAAATATATCCATAAACACTGCTACCAACTTGTGTGGTGAACGCACGTGAGATGAGCATGAACGCCGCTTGAATAATTTCTGAACAAATTATGAACATGATACGTGTAACAAGGGGGAGGGGGGCGTACACGAGAGGGAACAACGCTCGCTAGTTCCTTACCTTGGCTGTCGTACAGACTTATATAGGAGATGCCCATAGCTGCGCACCACACTACCAGGCTGGCTAGGTCCCCGTATCTAAAGTCGTCCTCCACCACCACTAGCCCCACGTGGATCGGCAGCTTGCTCAACTCCTTCGAGTCCGACTTGATTCGGTGGACGTTCCTCTTCCGGTGTTTGAAGGAGAGCGGCTTCTTGAGGCCATGGTACAGAGACGCTAGCCAAGTCCTGATCGCTGAGAAGGCGTGCACGAGGTAGAGCAAGACTTGGTGAAGGATCATCGTCCCGAGCTTAGGAGAAGTTTGAAATGGAGCGAGGGTAGCGAAAGGTCCGAGGAAAGTTGCATCAGGAAGCTGCCATGTTGGAATCAACGCGTAGCCTCGGTCTCGTGTCGCCTGTCGATTGGCGGATGCTGTGTACTGCGATTTGCAAATAAGTCGCAAGAGGCCGCTCGTGAGTGGTCAAGATAATGTTTTCAACGAGTTGGTTTAAACAGGCATTCACAACTTACTAGTAAGTCGATAGGGTGTGCAAAGACAACTCAAACCCATAGATTGATCAGTCGACTGGCCCTCTGTTGTTCCTAATACAGTGTATATATTAATGATATTGATAGAGATCTCCTCCCAACTAAGCCTCTTTGCGGATGACTGTTTGATCTATCATCCCATTTACACTACACAAGACCAGCATACCCTCCAAAGGGATCTCGACAAGCTATGTGAATGGTCTGAAGTATGGCAACTTAGTTTTAATGTTAGAAAATGCACCGTTATCCATGTGCGCAAATCTAGAAGAATGCCCCAATTTATGTATACTATGTTTTCAGACCCCCTTGAGGTCAGCACTCAGCATCCCTACCTCGGGATTATCCTTTCACACGACCTCAAGTGGAAACCACACATCGATACCATCACGGCCAAGGCAAACAGATGCCTTTGCCATTGATCATTTTTCTTCAATTGAAAAATCCCTGATTCACTGATCTCGATTCACTGTATACTGTGTCGATCGTCTCCGGTGTGTCTCCAGGTCGTCGTGCCTGCCTGGGCGAGCAGCTGGCCAGGACGGAGCTTGTTGTGTTCTTCGCCGCGCTGCTACAAAACTTCACCCTCAGCCTACACGTCCCTGACGGGGCTCCCCTCCCCGCGGTAGAGGATGCGGTCCTGGGAGTGGCGCTCATGCCAGCGGCTTTCCAAGTTCGCGCCATTCCCCGAAGGATCTAACCAAAGTCGCAGTCTCCCAGCAGAGGCATCCCTGGACTGAACATGATGTGCAAGCAGATGTTAGGATGCTACATCGTGACGTCCTCCTACCATCTTTCTAACTTGTAATATAGTAACACAGGAGGCATTGCTCCAAAGAATGCAGTGGGGATGTGTTCTTATTTCGACTTACATCAATGTTTACACCGATGCTATTGGTGACATGATGAAATGATTACAATGACTGCTAGGTGGCGCTCTTCCGAAATTACCATTCGACAACGAACTTCCCTGCATTGACCGTCAGTTGCGCTAGATGGTGTTAGTGTAGACCGTGTAACCAACAGTAAAGTACGACAATTTCTGTACGTTTCTGCTTAATTGATGATAGCTTGTTGTTCAGTTCTGGAAGTGAAACGTCCTAGAAGTAATGTTCAAATGAAGTTTGACTATGAAATGTTAACTCTTCACCAGTGTACTACATGTAACTGCTAAAATTCAACTTTCAGATAACGTTACTTGTATACAACTACTGACAACTAATCTTCTAAAAATACTCAATGAAAACCACACTAAATATGCTGTTGAGTAACAACAAGGACTTTAATAAGGAAAAACAACTCACCTTGTAAGAATGTAACGAAAGTATTTTATTGGGCAATAAATTAACATTAAATTACAAGTTCACATTCAGCATCAAACTAGCTGAAAAATACAAAAATATTACAGTTGACAGTAACTACAAACATATACAATTGTTAATCAAATTTTTCACCATTCATTGATGCTCTCACTATTGACAATTACTGTGCAGTTTAGAGGTGAAAATAGCAGCATGTGCGTTTAGAGTTAATTACGAGTGATTTTTCACCTAATATATACAAAGATTGGCCAGCAAAAGTTTTTACATATTAACATCACAGAGAAATTTCTAACAAGAAGAACTATGCAACTTTTGCAAGGGCTGCGGATACAGGAATACATTGTATGTTTAATCAGTTACTCTGTAGTTGGTGGTCCAGCCATGTTATTCCCTAACTAACTACAGTTGCCTGAGTTAATACATGTACGTCTCACAAGTACAGTACCAAATCCCACAGAAGTCCACATGATTTTTACTTATCTGACATTGTCAATTCTATTGAAGTGTATTGAAGTAATACTACAGACTATACAATGTATCATGTAGTCAAAAAATGGAGGTCTAAATACAAAACTGTAGCTCGGAGCAAACAATTCAATTCAAAGAGCACACAGACTCAATTAGTAACTCCACATTTTTGATTTTGGTCTATTTTGTCATTCGAAATTGTCACATCCTTTCATCTTGTCTGCAACAAACTGTTCCATTATATGTAAAAAAAAAAGCTACATGTATAATACTTCTTGAGTTGTTTTCAATGGAAAAAAAAATAGTTATAATCTAACTTTCTCCTTCATGCCTCCTGGAATAAATGCAAATTTGGTGCATGGAGCCACCCTTAGCACGAAGAAGGTTCAAAGTCAGCAGTAAGGTAGAGGTTAAGCTGTTGGTCTGATGTACAAAAAGTTACAAACATGAACATTTTTAATTACCATTACTGGGTCAATTCGTTTCCCTTTAAACTTACATACTACATGTACTATTGTTTGGTCCTGCCATATTGGTAAGATTACCCTGCTGCCTAACTATGTGATACGTACAAATTTGGTGTCAAAGGGCTACTTTATCAAGGTGTAAGTTAAGCATCACATGTACACATTTACAAATAACATTGTACAATTCTATTCCTCATAGCTGCCATTAAGAAAAGTTTAGTCTTCCAACAGTGCATCTCTCATCTTCTCAAGATAACACCTACTACTCCGATGACACAGAAACACTTATACAAACTCGTGTAAGTTTAACCCAACAGTTGCCTGAAGTGATCTCAACACAGCAAAGACTCATTTTCGTTGGACAAGGAGTGACTTGTAGAACTTAAGTGCTGTCCCAAATGATATGTGCAAAAGATAAACAAGAACTTGACTGATTTCTGTTCATCATAAATAAAACAGCTGTAACATGTGACAGTAATTTAATTTTTTCTCAAAGATGAGCCCCCAATATAAACACCCTGCCTGTCCTAGAAGTAGACCATTCCAAACAGGAAAACCCTAACAATGAAGGAAACCTGGGAGATACTATTATTGTAGCAGGGGTGGCCAGGCTACTGCATGATGCAGTTGTCGCCCATGTCTTCGGCGTATTCCAAACAGGAAAACCCTAACAATGAAGGAAACCTGGGAGATACTATTATTGCAGCAGGGGTGGCTAGGTTACTGCATGATGCAGTTGTCGCCCATGTCTTCGGCGTACTTGTTGGAGATGAGGGAGCGAAGGTGGTCCACTTCCTTCCGCAGCTCGCGGATCTGCGCCAGCTTCGTCTTCAGGTTGTGTCCGTTCTGCCCCTGCTGCTCGTCGTCAGGAGGGGTCGACGGCTCTGGAGAACAGGACAAAGAAAGACATGGTGTTATAAAAACGATTCCAGAACAGTCCGATTGTCCATATGACCTATCTGCTAAACAAGCAGTACCAGTGATAGTAAACCAGTACGCATAGGCATAGAATGAAATTGTGACTTGTACATATACCCTACTGACCTGTAGGTTTTAAGTATCACTCTCTTTTAATTGCGTTTAATGTGTTTAAGTATGTACTGTTAATCTTTAAGTGTATTTTTTAATCTGTCATGTAAAACACGCAATTCAGCCATTGGCTGCCATGTGTTTTGATGAATAAACCTTTCATTAAAAAAATTAAAAAACATCAACACTTGTTTTGTTTGTTTGAACATTTGTTTATGAAATACTAAAATCAACCTGCTGGTCACTTTTCATTGAGGTCATGAAGGAGGAGGTACTTTCAGGCTCAGCTAGCCTACAATGTAGATGCTAGGTTCCTGCCAAACCACCTAATCACAAACACATTACTGTGTCATATTGCTACATATATATCTATTAGATGGAAGTTCATCTCTGTTGTAAACGACATTACGAATGAAGTTGACGGTGTCAGCTGAAAATTCCCAATTCATTCCAGCGTTGGTCAGTAAAGTTTAGTATTTTGTTCCTTAGAGTTTTTTCTGTATCATCAATAAACAGTTCCCCCACCTTTCAGCCCCAGCAGGATGGACATGTTGGGTTCCTTGCCCTCGGCGCGCTGCATGAGAACCTGGACCAGCGCCTGCAGCTCGGACTGGCACACGCCCAGCTCCCGGTACAGCCGCTGGGACAGCTTCGTGTTCTCCGCAGAGTTCAGGCGCTGCAGCTCCTGCAGCTGCTCCTGCAGCGTCATCGTCTGTTCTAACAGGTCCTGGTTCTGAGAGGCCAGCTGGAAAATAGTACGACAAACAGACATGAACAGGATGATATTAGAGAGAATCTCCATTAACAGTCAAGTCCTGATTCTAAAATGTAAGCCAGCAAACAGCATGCAAAACAAGTCAAAGTAAGGTGTGCTACATGAAGTATAACAAAGTTAATTTAAAATTATGGATGACACCACAACTTTGGTCCATGAGGGCAACAAAATCATCCTGTTTTGTAATAGGACATTGCATTGAATATTCTTTCATCCTGTAGTGGCTTATTTTAGAAAAGGGCCCATAGCAACATTTCAACATGCTGCAACTTGCTGCGAGATTATCTGTCTCTTAATAGTATAAGATCTAGCATCAGTACTGTACCATACCTCTTTCATGGACTCCCTGAGTTTCCGCGTGGCCTCGTCCTTGCCTCGTATCTCCTCCCGCAGTGCCGTGACCACACCCTCCTCCTGAGCCACCCGCTCCTCCAGCTTCTCCAGTTCAGTCTGGTGCTGAGACTGCAGAGCCTTCATCTTCTTGTGTTTACTCTCAAGGAGCTGAAAATACAGGAAATATGCAACTATCAGATGCAACTATCAGATAAGGAATATACCCCCCGTCCTAAACAGAACCTTAATCGTACAGCTGTCATCTCCTTGTGTTTACTCTCAAAGAGCTGAAAATACAAAAAACAAGGAACGATCAAACAAGGAATATAACCCTCATCCTGAACAGACATTAATCGTACAGCTATTATCGTCTTGTGTTTACTCTCAAGGAGCTGATAATACAGGAAATATGGAATCTATATCTATAAGATGACCCTCATCTAAAGCCCTGTTCACAGACATCGTACAATGCGCCTACAATGATTTTTTTCCACACCAATATTGCCATACGTTGTAAGTTTAAGAATTGCACCCATTTTTGAATCCAGCAGCATTCAAGTATACACTGTGCTGTCCAGACGTACCTTCTTGGCCCTGTCGCAGTCTTCTCTCAGTCTGTCGTTCTCAAACTTCAGTTCCTCAACGTCCTCCTGGCTGGCTGCATCTCTCTCCTCCTGCTTCCCACGGTCTCTCCATCTTGCCAGCTCTTTCTGGAGGCTGCAAAAGGGGAGGAAATTGTGTCAAATATATTTGTATGAATTCTATTGCAAAGTAGAATTTCGAACAGTCAAGGTGGCAGAGGCCTTTGGGGTGTTAATATAGATATCAGTGAGGTCGTCTTTACAGCGAGGCGAACAGACCTAAATGTCAAACAACAATCTGCACCCACCTGGTAACCATGGAAACAAGCTCCTGTTCCTTCTGCTCCAGGCTGTCCACTGTGGCATCCTGGGAAGGGGAGGAGACAACAAGTTTCAGAGAGGCCATCCCAACTTAGTTCTTTGGTGCTCCAGAAATATTTCATACATACATCTAGTTAATTTTGTGGACGATCTATGTAGCCTCTGAATTTGTTACATCTGACGTGAGAATGGATATCTAATTCTCAAGTTTGTGGAGTCTACTTCCTAGCCCATAATGAATAATATTGAGTTCCCTCCTACCTTTTGTTTGTTATCTTTCCTGGCCATGCTGAGTTTGTCCTCTAGGTCGACGACCCTTTCTCTCAGTTGGGACACCTCTTCTTTACTGGTCTGGAGGTGGGGAGGGGGGTTAAGGATGGAACAAATGACACGTGTACAAACTGGCAGAGCTATTTTCTGTAACTCCATCTGGAATTTCAAAACTTAGGCTGAGGTCAATTTTCTGATTTCAAGGGTATTGGAATTGGATGCCCTACATTTTATCTTGTTAGTAGATGTAAAGTGAAGTAACACATGTCATAACAAATATGATGGTTACATGCCTCAGACCTAGTTATTTTATTTCCTATCAAACATAGTAGGCGTATGCCCCTGTGTGCTAAGACTTTTCACCAATCAGTTTTATACAAAGCAGCTGGTTCTCATCAACTTTAGGAACAGAATAGTAGATGTGGTGATTTATAAGTTAATAAACACACAAGAACAAAAGGATATCTGGTCAGCCCTTTTCTTGGCCTCCTCCTGAGTTGGAAGGTCTCCAAGATATCTCTCCAGACTCTCCACGCGCTTCTTATACTTCTCGTACTTCTCCATCGCGTGTTTCGTCTTCTTCTTCAAGTCTCCGACCATCTTGTCTCGATCCTTCAGCTGAGGTGGAAGAAAGGATTAAATGCTTTATACCTTAGACACCTTACAGCTGCAAAATGTACTTTGGTAAATAGTTGATAATAGTACCAAAATGTATGTTTAAAGTTAAGACTTTTGATCCAACACTTGTGTTGGATCAAAAGTCTTAACTTTAAACATGTAACTACCAACACAGATGAACTTTCATGATAGTACCAAAATGTAATTATGTACTTTGATGTAGTGCACTTTTATGTGGACTTCGTAGCTGTTCTACTAATAATTCACTCTAAGACTTTATTAAGAATAAAAGTAGTACCTAGTTCTGTAGCTGTGTGATAATCCTCTGTAATGACTGTCATTCTATCATACTACATTCTAACAAACAAACAAACAAACAAACAAACAAACAAACCCCCCCCACCTTGTTCTGTAGCCGTGTGACCTCCTGTCTGTCCTCCTGTGACGACTGTTTTACGGCCTCCTGTAGCTGCTGCATCTCGTACTCAGTCTCCCTGTGGAACATACATGTATGTGGGTTGAGCTTCATTCAATCTTACAAGTACATATGAAATGAACAGCTGAAAAAAGGGGACACACTTGACATTTGTTTGTTTGTTTGAGCCTTTGTTTATTTATGAAATACTCAAATCGGCCTGCTGACCGCTTTTCATTGAGGTCATGAGGTCACACAAAATATAACAAGATACAGGTTATATGATTGAAGTCCTAATTGAAGTCCTAGTCGTAATAAATCCATAGAAATATATCCACACATGTAACAAAATTAATGTTGGCAGATCTCTAGTTTACTAGTCCTTACCTCCTACAAAAACTTTTGGTAAGAAATAAATGGTTTCTGTGTTGAATCCTCTAAGAACACTTACCCCAGTTTCTTGTTGAGTGCCTCGATCTCAGCATCCTTGGCAGCTGTAGCTTCTGCCAGCTGGGCTTTTAAGGAGGCGTTCTCGTACTCATACTCCTGAAGGAGCAAAACGGACAAACTTATTAAAGAATCTCTTTGTGTTTTGGATAACTGATACGACAACCCCTCATCCTTGTATATCAGTGGCAATGTTAAATATTAGTGTCCTTTCAACAGTTGAGTATTCACATTTATATGCACTGTTGGAACCGGTGCAATGGCCAAGTGGGTAGAGTGCTCGTCTTGCATTTTGTACTAGTAGTAGGTCGTGAATTTGATCCCCGGCCGAGTCATACCAAAGACTTTAAAAATGGTACATACTGCTTTCTCTGCTTAGCACTCAGCATTTGGGAAAGAGTATATAGTCATTGCACTGCTGTGTGGCCCAAGGGCTATTGAAACAGAGATGGGCACCGCCCTATGCGTCACCTGATGTGGGAAGGCACCTGGCTCTTGTCATTTTTAAGTCTAACTGTTGAACTTCCCAGTTAATGAAATTTGTCAAAACCCTGGACATAAATTTAAGTGCACAATCACCTAGCCATTCTAAGGGCACAGGGCTGCAGAAATATGTGACCTACACTTTGAGACTTTTAGATTAAAACCTCTTAGGTTGACAACTATATGTACTGTAGGCCAGCAAACATGGCAGCTAATTAATTAGAAAGGTCGTTACCGGTTTCCTGGCTACAGAACGACTCACTGCACAATTATGATACCAGTAAAACATTTTACATGTGGTAGCCAGCAACTTCTCTTGGTTATCATCGACAACATCAGTTGCTATGGCAATGTTCTCTAATGACCTTTGATTCTCTCTTCTATTTGTTCTTTTAAACCTTAAAGGGGTGAAGGCCTTTTGATATGCTGAAATGTGTGATGTTAGAAACGTAAATACATAAATTAATCTTAAGTCTAATCAAATGTTTAAGGGCAACATAGTTATGAGATATTCTAACAGTGTTCTAGCCAGCCTGAAATTTTTTCCGTCATCTCAATTTTGTTTGACGTAACATCATGTCTAGCGCCAAAGGCGTGACAATCCTAGGGGGTCCGGGGGCATGGTCCACCAGTAAGATTTTGAAGTCAACCCTTTGAAACACTATTTCCTGCATTTTGTGGGGCAAATTTTGCTGGCAGACTAAGCTTACTTTAATGAAATCTCTTTCCACATCCTCACACACCGATTTTTGTCCCCAAAAATGACGGATTGGGCAAAATTTTTGTACATCAAGAGCGGCAATTTTTCTGTCAAATGATGGAAAGACGGACGCTGGCTAGTTAGAGGACAGTTTAAAGTTTCTCACAAAATTGAACGTATTTTACCAACTCATATGAACATTGATGCTGACAACATTGTTCAGCAGCATCATTTTGCTGAAATCTGTCATATCATACACTTAAACACCCGGTCTCGCAGCAGGGGGCTGCACCGTCGTAACAGGATTAAAATGCACCATTAGAGAAACAAATTGGGCCGAACGATGATAACAGGATTTCAGCGCTCATCCCAGGCTACAATTCGCGGCTGGTTTCACTTTTCAACTCTTAAGCCTCTTCCAAAACAATCACATTTTGCCAAACCTCTAGTAGATTAGCGGTAAACCCTGTCACAATGAGGAGGTCAGAGGTCAGCATCTTTGAAATACCAACTGATTTAAGGTCTTTACAGATGACGCCCACAAATAACGACACTCAAATGCTGAACAGACAGGCAATTCTAAATGTCTTACAGACAAACCTCTCACATATACCTGGACAAAAGACGACGTTTGGTGATCCAACTATATACAAAGTCATGCATTTCAACCATTCAGATATCACTTTTAGTCCCTCTTTGTTGAAAATATCAAACCTGGATGAACTTCTTGTTGAACACAAAGGCAGTGGCAGTTGACAGGGAAGCCAAACACAAAGTCACCTCCGCAACATACAAAATTAACAGCCAATGAGTGGCACTGCAGTAAATAACACTTAATTCATTGAGTGTGCTGAAGTGTTTGGCATTGGGCTGAATACCCGGTCTTACAAACACAGTTGAGCTCAATAGCTGGTCTTACAAACACAAATTGTGTTGCCAAGCAAACAACTTGAACATTGAAAACCTCAACACAGAAAATGGACAAATCTATACTCCACTAGGTATAACTATAACATGTTGGACAAATGTAGGTTATGGTAAGTCTTCGACACATTTTGATGCACGATATTGTAATCTCCAAGCAGATCTTTCGGTGACAAAGTCATAATCAACTGTCAAGACGTAGCCAATAGGTCACCATAAGTGTTTGGGTTCGCTGACAGAAAACGGTACATACAAGGTCACAATCTTCCCAATCAACCTCTGCTTGGACAGTAGATTTGTTGCAAGTGTTTGGGGGGAAAACAAGAGGAAACATGCAATTTGCACGTCAAAAGCCATGTGAGTCATGGTTGTTTTTATAGTCCTTTTCACAGAAGAGTCAAAATGGAGACAGTATCAGGGCAAGTCAACACAGATGTGACACCAAGTAACCGTGAAGTTATGATGTTAGAATGGTAACATCAGCTTCAATAGCTTCAGAATCTGTAGTTGTAAGTTTTTGTTCTTTCGCTTGGTGGAGATCAACATAAAGAGTCAGTATCAGGTCAAGTCAACAACACGACAATTACCCGGTACTACACCTGTATGCCTCCAGAATCTTTCTAGATGAAAGAAAACTTCCTGTGTGCCACCAGTATACATGAGTAACAAACCATCACACCTTTCCAGTGACACTGTTTATACCTTTCAACATACATGGATTTATAAGTTCAGTATATTTCATATAAATATAACCTTTCAACAGCGCGGTGAAATTTAACAGAGTAGTCTGGTGACAAAAGGATTGATCACCGGGGACAACAGAAGCAATGTCGTAAATGCAAATAAGGGTCACATCCTTGATACCTCATGGACAATACAACTGACACCTGTAACAGACCCCCTACTTTCCTAATTAAAAAATCTCTCTTTCAGCTGTAAATCTATGTAACAGGTAATACAGGGTAGTAAAATGTAAATGAAGGTGTCTAAAATTTTCCCTTTGAAAAGGTTTTTCATAATTCAACCAGGCAGCATTATTTCAGGACTTGCTACATTGTAGTATGATTTAAATCTCAATATAAACACTGTAAAATTCAAATGAAAGTGTCTGAAACAGCCAATAAAAATAAATCCTGATGCTTGAGCAAGATAGCATTCAGTTGTAAATTCCAACACTTACAAAAGACATTATTGTAAAAGATGCCTGATTTAACACCTTACAATTGTGTTCTGTACATGGGAAATTACTCTGAACAACCCACAAGCACCCTTTATGATTCCTAGCTATCCAGCTGAGATTCGCACACCTGAGGTCTACCTGTCCAGGTGTAAATCTGCTCAACAGGTAAATTTGTACAGGTGTGTGCACAGGTACCGATAACTACTAATAAGGCACTAGTTACTGCAATAAGGAAATACCAAGTCACTGTAGGAAAACCAAACAAATGTTGTTGTGCAGCATGGTAAATTTCTTCAATAGTTTTCAAAAAAACTATTTCCTTTACCCTCTCCTTGCTGTGGAATCCTTTGTGCACCCGTATCAGTGGCATCAGAATTCAGCAGGAACAGGGTTAAAGATTGTGCAGACTGTGATACCTTTGTTTCAGTTTTGCACTTTGTTTTCATTTTGACAAAACTAGATGACAGTTTGAGACACCTACTTCCCTTGGCTATTACATTTCGATATATTATGGCTCAGTTTCAAGTCTAAGACTTCTAAATATCCGGTCAAGACTTAGACTCCACATTGGGGGTACCCGGTACTTTCGAAGGTGTTGTTACAGTAGCTTTTTACTGCTTTTTAGTGAAGTTACTTAACTTGTCACAGATCAAACCCTTACTTTGCTTACGGACTGAAAATATAGCAGTTGACTAACCGAGGCCTTCTTATTTAGTTTTTAACCCTCAGCTTGCTAAGGTAGCCATATGGTACCAAATTCGAAGTGGTTACTTCAAGGGGTTAGACAGCAGGGAGGATAAATTGGGCATTCAATCCATTACTGAGGATTACTCCTGTCATTTAACAGTGCAGCTGGGCTTAACGAGAAGCTTAATTGCTGGCTTAATTGATCTGAATCTTAATCACAAAGCACCAATTTTCCTTCTCACTTTTCTTAAAGAACAAAGGAATTCAGATACATGTCATGAAGAACGCTGGAGTCATTCTTACCCTAAGGGTTCCATTTAACCCCTGGCTTAACTCTTGTAAGTCTGTTTAATTCTCAGGGATTATCGTGATACAAACATTTCTGCCATTCCTACAAACAGCTTCTGTCTCTTCTGACTACCGTAATTGAGTTTTGCTGTAAGCAAACTTGGGGATCAGCGTCTCCGCTCGGACGGCCAAGTTTGTACAAACAGCGCACAAACACAGCGGCAAAACTCTATTAGGCTGCACCAACAAGATTTCTTGTTTCTCAAACTTTTTTCAGGGAGGAAAACAACCTGAAAGACTTAGTGTCAAGATTACAGGTTTCGTGGCAAATACACTGTCACTGGCAAATATCCAGCATAACTTGCAGTACATAGTATGCCCAGTTTTCACTGTTCATCATATCATTCTTAGAATTTGTCTTGTTTTTAAAAATGGTGTGCTTTTGTTGGACTGGTGAAGTTTAACTCAACTTTTCACACAGATCAAAGTTCATAGTTTGAAAGACAACTGTTGTGAAAGGTATGAATTTGAGTTTTTTCTACACAAATTTTTCAGCTGAGAGTACATTTGTAACCTTATCTTTATCTTTGTTTATAAAACAAGCTGCGCACTGGAACAAAACAGTAACGTATTTACCAAACCTGAGGTGGAGTGAAGTTTTGTGCTTCAGTCTACAGTTTTCAAACTCTAACGGATATTGTCTCTAGCATGTTATTATTCCTTCCTTACAAATTCTAAGAAACCCTGAATTGTGACACAGAATAAACATTTGAAGCTAATCTGATACGTCTAAAATTGAATGCAGTGAATTAGAATATGGCTGGCACACAAAAATATACTATGGTGGGATCTTTTGTATTTGGGGCCACTATTTCAGAAAAAACAGAGTCAAACCCAACAAGTTACAATTTAGAGTCATCATTTATAACTAGCCACGTGTTATATTGTTTTTCCTTGTTTGTTCATCTTTTTCATGTAACTTGCAATCAGCCTTTGGGAAAGAATTTGCAATTAACGTACTATAATGTTATACTTGTGAGTAATAAGTTACTTCAATGCCTCAACATTAATATACAGTGCAATATCTGTAGAAAGACAGCAGAGGGAATTGTCCTGTGTCTACAGTCCACTCCATAAAACAGTGATTCCCCACTAATCCCATTCATTTCCTACAACGGCAAACAAGTCGTGGGACTCTGAAAAGCTCTGAGCTACCCGCAGGTTCCACCCTCACAAACCATACAAGCTAAGTGTATTTGTTCAGACATCTCTTTAGCTTCCAGATAAATTTGATTTACCCGTGAAAACAATACACATCGGCTCCCATGTAGGTATAGTCAATACTATAATAAAGGAAGGTTGGGCTATGTCTTCATTCAAATGAAATTGCAAAACCAGTGCATGCATGCTAAGAATTTGATCAAAGTAAAGAGTGATTCACTATACTAATCAGGACAAGAAGTTTTGAACAGTTGCTAGTTTGAACACTTCTAAAACTAAAATTTTGCCACAAAATTGGAGATGACACACAAGTAATTTATGCTCTGCTTTATGATATATAATATGTAGCCTCAAGACAAATTCCATTTTCACAAAAAGAGCGTACAAACTCACCTGTAGTTTGAGGTTGAAGACGTCTTCTTCGCCCGGTGTCCGTCGGAGCGTCGTGCGAAGACGAATGTCCTGTTCCCGGGACTGGCGCTGGAACTGAGCCAGCTGCTGCTTCTGCCTGAAATATTCAAAGTCATTCTGGATCAGCAGATCGTTCATTCTGAACGTGTGCTTCAGAACTTCCACACTCAACAGAGACATCGTCCGCTTTTCTTCTGCGAAGTTCCTGCGAAAATAACACTTCTCCAATCTCTCCCTCTCCTTCCTAATCTTCTCAGCAATTTCCACTCTTTACAAAAAGATTCGCGAGAAAGTTCCTCCTTCCAAGACCTGTGGTTGTCATATTTGTGAAGACAAATTTTCCCACTTTCCTTCCGTCCTCTTGGCAGTTTTAACTTTCTATACAGGGAAGCTTGTTTCTCTGAGGCACTTGGTTGTCATTTTTGTGAAGAACAGGGTCTTGAGGAGCAGTCTAAGTCCTCTTCATGACTGAGCACCAGAGAAAGTGTGTCCCCTGCTGCTGTCCTACTGTCTGAACCTGGAGTGACGTGCCTCCAGTCTACTCAGATCAGGTTTCAAATCTCTCCCCTTGTCCCAGTGTCGGGTGTCGCTTGCCAAAGCGTACGGGTGTTTGCCTTACCGTGCGACAACAAAAACGATACAATGCACCCCGCATGTCAACTGCCGGCTCAGATCGTCCGCGCGCACACCTCCGGGGCCTATCGCGGAAACTCTTCCATTGGTCACCGGCAAACGCGGGTTTAAAGGCCACTTGAGTGGAGCTATGGAAGTCAACAGCGTGCTACAACACCGAAGAATCCGCAGAGATAAGACAGGGGCCCACTCCCTCCGTTTATTTACTGATGGGCGATTTATGAGCTGATAGCTGTCGGGCTAAACAAAGGAGATGCCAGGGTTTGATAGCCGCACATAATTAACCGAAAAAATCACTATTGAATATTAACGAGGACGGATCGGGGCGTGAGGTATTCCGGGTGAACCACTTAAGAGGAAGTCAAGACACGGTGGTGGAGGTAAGAGCTTTTTTCTTACATTCTACTTCATACATCGCATTGCATACGGTGATAGAAAAAAGGTCTGTATGACCATGCGGCACGTATCTGTACATGAATGGTAAAATAAAGAAGAAAAAGAAAGTATGGACCTAACTTTCTGAAGGAACCATTTCTTTGCTAAAAAGGAGGAGGATTTCATTCAAAATTTCCTCAAAATCAACTTAGGTTAAGTCAGGTCCAATTTTTCCCCATTATATACCCAAATATTATCATAGGAAACTATTACAGAAACCTAAGACTGTGCAATTTTTGTTATGTAAATTTGGGAAGTGTAACGCAATCCTATAGCAAAACGTTTGCTACGCCCTTGTCTAAACATCTCTCTTTCAACTTAACATGGTGTCAACAATACTTCCCAACCCAGCTTCCCTTGCTAACCGACTCTCCAGCAGAATTCGAAAATCCAGTCGGAAAATTTGACCCGCGTAACTTGTAAGCCACCTGTTTCAGACCAGCTCTTGTACTCCGTTGAACTTTTCTTGCTTGGTGTGTTTTCTGAAGGATTACTCCAGCTGATACCCCTGGCTTGTAATAGTTTAGTTATTGATAGCTTAGCTGGGGTCTGGGATACAGTTAGCACTTCTGGACCGCAGCATTTTCAAACAAAACCGTGCGGTAAAGGTTAGCTCCCTCGGGACTATCCGCACAAAACCCTTCCCACCCCCTACCTGGCAAATTAATTGAGGTACCTGAATGGGTGATTTCATTATACACCTGTACAGCTCTGAAAGGAGATCAAAATAGCCCCACAGAGACAAACGACACAATTTCCTCCTGATCAAATATCCAGGCTGCCATCGACAGCAAAATTCCACCTAAATTGTCTTCTTATCAAGCATACCTCTGACGCAGCTACAACTTATCACTATAATTAGTGTAATCAGGTGTTTAATGCCCATAATTAACAAAAACCTTCACCCTACATCGCTACCAAGCCAAACACACACCGTTCTTCCAAACACAATTCACTTAGTTGACGTATCTTTACCGGAAGAGCTTTTCCTGATGAAATATTAATTCATTTACTCGTAGTGTTTGAGGACAATCTTGGGGAGGGAAGGCCCATTGTGCGGCAGAATTGGAGCAAACAATGTGTCCTGACAGACTGAGGCATTGTGTACAGTTTTCTCTCGTGTTAGTGTCCTTGTCCCTTCATTCACCACGCCGATAGCTTTTGTGTAGGTGGAGCATTGGAGAAAAAGTGATTAAAACTGACAATGATGTTTTTGGAGAAAAATTGATTAAAACTGACAATGATGTTTTTGAAAACAGTGAGGTCTTCGACTGCCCACAGAGTTTGTTTGGAAATGTATCAGATTATTATCTCAGATAAACAAGAGACAGGATGTCACAGCTTTTTTTCGAGGGTAAAACTTACTTGTGGATACGCTGAAATGTGGGCTAGTATTAACATCATGGTGGCCAGGAAACGTTTGAAAACGATTTTCCAATGTTGAAGGGACCAGTGTTTTATTTCATCAGGATGTAGAGCTTCTTCTTCTTCTTCTCCTTGATGCCCAACATCAACAACTTGATGACACTGGCATGTGTGCCTATACAAACTGTTGGTACACATACATGGGTTAAAGTATCTGTACCTAAACAAGTTTGGCCAACCATCTGCACATGTATTTATATACACATGTATCAAACTGCCTTTTTTTTAGCGGTAAATCATTGTATAGGCTTTACACATTCTAAAAAGGAGTTCTATAAGTTTTCTCTATTTTTGAGTGCTGAATTGCCATATTTGAGAATGATGCATTTATATACCTATATGTATCTTAAGTGTAAAAAATGGAGTCCACTTGTGTTTTATTTGGTTCAGGCACAAGTTCAAGTACACCGGATGTTTAGGTCCGGATCTGTACCTGAATAATTTTACAGGTACATGTATTAGGTGCACAGTCCTATCAGGAGGCGACCATTAGCAACCCTCATCCCTAAATACCAAGGCTCTAGCATCATGTTTACGTTACTTATAGAATATCAAACACTTCTTGACCCCCACCTCCCAATCTGATATTTCACCACAACTCTGGTCACGATCAGAGCTGTCCCAGCTTTTGAACATGAACATGATGATTATAAATGTGGCTGTTTGGACGGGGCAGGGTTGCTGTGGACGCTGGGTAAACGCACTTAGTGGGACAGGGCGCGGCGACAGGTCTGCAAATTGGGCAGGGCGGGGAGAAATAAAGGGTGTCATGGCGACCAGGTAACTTAGAACAAATTCTACAGAAACCAGTTCAACTTGGAAACTATATTCAAGGCTTGCAAAAAGGATCAACTATACAAAGGATACTGATCCCTTCAAATTTATAAATCGTTTTCCAAATTTTAAGTACACTTACTTGAAATTTCTTTACGTTAGTAGATTTCAACTTGATTGACTGATGCTTATAGATATTTAATGTACATTAAAGTTTCACACATCATTGGAAATACCATGTTTGCCTCTGTATCAGCCTCTCCAGGCAGCTTTTTACTTTATTTTAGCAGAAATTTGTGCTTTATTACTGAGAAGTAGTCAGCAGGGAGAAGGTATGTTTTTGCCTGTCATATGATACACATAAAAGTATAAAATACATTCATGTATACAATGTTCATATTTCACTCCATACCACAGGCAATGAAATTTGTTTTGAGACTCAAACTTTTTGGTGTCTTTTAATCATTTAAAAATGGCAATGTGATTCTGATGAAAAGTTCCAACTATTGAAACAATAACTGTTGTAAGTTTGAAAAATGCTGGGAATTTTTGCTATGCCGCCACCCATTGCAGTTACCGACAGGGGAAAATAGAATGCTTGCGACGATTCACAGAGTCCAAAACACACACATGGGTCTTTCAAGCAAAGGTCGCATACTTCTCTGTGTTTTCTGTTATTGTACAAAAGCCATGGTGAAACTCTTGATACAATCAGCACATTCCAACTCTAACATACAAGACTATAAAGTAGCTATGCTGTTGTGAAGGTGCGATAACTGTTTAAACAAATCACACCCACTTCTCAATGCAAACAATTAGTACATGTATGATTCAGCAAATGAATACAATCCTGTGTGAAGTTTCTGATATTTGCCAAGGAGATACACACTGGCATTAAAACTTCCTGGCACTTTGAAATGGGGTACCAGCACAGTGGAGATTATTTCTGTGGAGAAGCGGAAACAAACCAACAATGCCGACCACCCAAGGAAAATAACTACATGTACTTTATAGTTACATGCAGCGTGCGAAAGACTAGGTTGCCCACTTGCACCGTGCAACCATATTTTGCTTGGTGCAACCTATTTCTACACCCAGGTAGCTCAGTGCACTACCTAAATTTTGTGGTAAGGATGCCCCTTTCTTCCATTGGGAACTGTTTATTGAGAAGTTCCCATGGAAGAGCTCACCACTTCAGGTAAGGGGAAACAGTCGGAAATGTAGAAGAATTTGAATTTGGGGCAACCTGGAATTTTGATGGGCAACCTACCTTCCATCCTAGGTTGCCACTGGGCAACTTGGCTCAAAAAAGTATTTCGTACACTGACATGTACTTTCTCCAAGGATGCTAAAGTATGTTTTCACTGGTGTTGGTTTATTTATTGTTTGGCTTACCTGCATTTGTGTACAGGATAACTGAAGTATTTTAAAAGGACTTTTACATTTTCTACAAATTTCATAATTTATGTGATAATATATGTGTCAATTGAATGTAGAAATTTAGAAAATGCACTATGAAAGTTTGAATTCTAAAGCCCAGTGCACAATCTTTGTGACTTTGTCAACGTGTGCTAAATAAGAGTTTCAAAAGTGGGTTGTAATATCATGCTTGGAATTTAGATCAAATGCTTTTATAGAAAGGGTCCAACAATTAATATGTAAACTTCCGTCCAAAAGATGATAACAATGCACCTTTCTAAATCCGCACGGCCTCTTTTTTCCGGTCATTTCCAATCTCCAAACTCAGACATGAAATTTTCTATTATTCCGGTCACACAAAGCAAACCTACCCAGACGGCCTTATCCTGGCATTCAGCTACCATAACTCAGCTGATTACCAAAACAAAAGAATAACACAACAGCTGTAAACTTCTGTCAAACGTTTGAAAGGTGGTTCACGATCTGACACAAGCGTACCGACCGGGGGGCCAAACGGGGACCATTGTTTGGTCACGTTCGGAGCCCCAAAGCTATTAAACACCACTTCAGGCCTGTCATTAATTTCAGTCTCTGACATTTTCAAACTATTGTAGAGACCTAATCATGCACAGTGCTTATCAGGTAAAATGGAATGATTTATGGCACTGCATTCATTTTTAACCATACAATGCTAAGTAACGATGATGTTCACCTTTCAAACAAATTCATATGCTTCCCTTTTATCTTAGAATGTTACAAACCTTTACATTTTGTAAGACTAAGAGATTGTATATTTACATTTGACTTCAGTGATGCCTGAACGGTGGCAAACACAGTTAAGCTTTTGTAATAAGTTCTTTTGCCTGTGAAAATGGGAGACCCAGGTCTTAAATTATGACGTTTTTCTAAATGCAAGAAACATTGTGCAACTACATGTATTGGGTATATAGAACAGCTACAAAAAGGTTTCTCAACATAAGATTGTACTGCAGATTTTTTTGGGAAAACATAATCGGTGTGCTTTTCCAAAACCCTGAAAATTCTAAAATATGACATTTTTGTATTGTGTGGTTCAAGGACATTATATGGAGCCTGGACAAGTCTGCAAACCCAAAATTGTCCTATTTACTTAACATTGATATAAAATGACAAACTCCTGTTCAAAAATTGCCTGTTTCATTCTCCCTTACAAACTCAAACATGCAGTCACCACCTATCTATCGCTTGGTCACGCAAAACTAACAGACATGGTGTCATCATGGCACGGCAGCTACTGGCTTAAGCTTGTATACATGAAGCCCGGCTCCAAAATGACAGAAATGATAGAACAAATTTGCTTTGTCTGGAAAAGTATGAAGCCTTTTGTGGCCGGTAGTCACAGAGTGCAAACAATTATAACAAAGGCACTGTATCATAAGTCAGTAGAACAATGTTACTACTGAGGTGTTCTGGACAAGAAACTAAAAATATACCCATGGTAACATGTGTCAGTGGAACGCTTTGGCCCTGTCGTTAGAGATCTAATAATGGAACAAAATCATAGTTTACACAAGTAGAGCTGCACAAACACGTTAATCTGGAAGTTTTGGACAGAAAAGATATGTTAAGACAAAAAGCCAGACAGCAAATACCAAGGACCAAAGGGTAAATCTTAAAAATACTTTGTATGTCTGGAAAGAAAAACACTGAAAAACCTACAAACTGAGTTATCATGTGATTAAAACATAAACAGTCAAATGTTTTTGCAAATATAAAAACAATTTGACCAAGGGCATTATAGGCAAGGCTTTGCTAATTGGTTTAGACTATTGGTTGACAGAGGATCTTAACTATGTAAAACTGGACGAGACTGTTTGAATGTGGTTGATGACTGGAGTTGGTTGGCCTGGGAAGGACTGTAGGCAAGTACTTGTCATCTATTTGAGTCTGAAGAACTTTAATATCCAAGCTTGAAAGTTTGTCTGTGTTCAAGTTGGTAGAATTCATTTTCTGAAAAAGACTTAGTCTAGTGTTGTGCAGCTGAAACGTTGGATCCAACTCTTTGTGTTGACAACTTTATATCCGTCAATAAAAAAAAGCAGGGAGTAGTGTTCCTGACTTCTGTGATGTCATTTATTGTTCAGCAAGTGGTTGAGCACCTAACACAAAGGCGCCCTCTGTTGGCAGAATTCATTACTGCACCCTTACAGCCACATGTAAGTCAGTGGGGACACCTAGTGAGAGACAGCTACAACTGCACATAGACAGTACAAAAAAGGCTGCTTGTATCATGTTAAGTAGAACAACTTAAGTGATACCCAATATAAAACATGCATATGATACCTAATGGAGAACACCTGAGTGATACCTACTTGTAGATAATGTTGTCCTTCTCCTTGAGGATAGCATCCTTGACCTTGACGAGAGCGTCCCACCTTCCCGGGTCGTTGTTCAAACCGTTGTTGGCTGAAGGGTACTGGGGTGATGACTGGCTAGAGTAGACCTGGGAAACAGCAGATGGATATCACCTATTAGTAATTCGTTCCCTAATTTTAACCAGTTTCCCCAATGCAAGGCCAAAGGACCACTTCTACTTACATGTAGCTTAGACTAGGCACTGAACTAAGTTGGGAGGTGACTATTATTTTTTAACGCTTGTGGGTGTATTCGGGAGGGAAACACTTGTCAGGGAGGGATTTCCATTATTTTGCAGTCTGTGGAAAGAAGCTGTTGCTGCAAGAGGACTTACAGACTGGTATTTGGGCAGTGTAGTGATGTAAGCTAGTAGAGAACCTAGTAGTATACCAAAAAGCTCTTTTGTCTGAGTCACACTACATGACCTCTACTCACCTGTTGCTGTTGCATCAGCTCCCTTTTCTGCTGTTCCAGATGCTCCAGGTGCTGGTTCAGCTGGAGCTGCTGCACCTGCTGCCACTGGGTCAGGTCTGGTGGCGCCTGCAAATAAAACAAAACAAAGTTGCCAAAGCAATCATCCTTGATGTATCAATTATTGTAACATAGCAAACTACATGTCGACCACACTTGGACATACATGTAACAGCAAAGCTCTGTCAAGTCAGCATAGATTTGCCAAAATGTCATCTTTACTGTTATAAAACAGTTAATTTTATCAGTTGTTCCTTAGGCCAATGCCTACCATACATAATGGTAAAAATCACAAAAATCTATTCACAACAAGCTTTATCAGTTATCCTAAATGAGTGGTCATACTGTCTTTGTCCAGTCCAAGGCCATGACCTTGGTTAAACTGACCTTGAAGAATCCCGGAACACCTGCCATGTTCTCCTGGGGGAGCCCATGCT
This sequence comes from Branchiostoma floridae x Branchiostoma japonicum, assembly GCA_013266295.2. Taxonomy (NCBI): domain Eukaryota; kingdom Metazoa; phylum Chordata; class Leptocardii; order Amphioxiformes; family Branchiostomatidae; genus Branchiostoma; species Branchiostoma floridae x Branchiostoma japonicum. Next base: position 5,505,147 of record CM023833.1, on the reverse strand, counting down.
GGGAGAAACCACTGGCTGGATGCATGGAGGAGACATTGCTTTCCGGAGACAACTGCAACCCGCCTGGCTGCACATACAGATTAGGCACCTGCAGGTTACTGCTGGAGTGATAGGGGGCGCTGTTGGGAATGTATGACGAAGTTGCTTCTGGGTTGGGAGGGCTGCGATCCCCTAAGGCATTGGGTAGGCCGAGGTAGCTGGTCCTGGCCGAGGTATTTGCACTTGGGAAAGAATAACTACTGGGATCGTAGAGTCTTTGCTGTTGAGGGAAGGCAGGCATTGGTTGCTGATGGTTGCTATGGTAACCAACGGCCTGATTTGCATAGCTGGAGTGTTTTGATTGGTTAGGAATGGTGCCTGGTGGCAGGTGGTTGTTGATATCAGGTGGATGTTCAAACCGGGACTTGTTGAAAGTTTGTTCTGCAGGAAGGACTGTGAAGTGGCTGGTCATGTTCATAGTGTGCTCCAGGTTGGGCATCTTGAAATCCTTGCACGTCTCGTCGAAGTCGATCACTCTCTTGTCGTTCTCCTTGGAATGTTTGTTCTCGGGAACTTCCGCTACGACCTTCCCATGGTGCTTTGCGAGGTTGTGTTCAGGAGAGCTGACATGACTGGTCCGTTTGTGAAGCGATTCTCGGGAGCGATGCTTGGGTTCGACTGGGGTTGTTGGGGTCACATGTGCTGTAGGGATGCTGGACTGGGTCTGGTGTGACGGGACTGAGGAAAATTAAAACAGACGTATCATTAGTAATGATGTGTAACATCCTTGTTTTGCGTAAGCTATGGTTTTCAAAGCTGCAAACTTTTATGTAAGACTGCATTCTTCACATCAACTGTTCTCATGACACACTGAACTCTTGCTACTTGCAGCTGCACAAACAGCACCAAGAAGTTGACAAAAACTCTCTTCTTGCTCCTTCTGAAAATGTTATAAACTACCTTCCTGGCACTTTCCAAACCAATACAGAGAGCATAAACGTATACTAATGAAGATCTTATTGTATCTTACAACAGTGAACTCTCAATAACTATAAGAACCATGATATTGATATATTCAGTCCTATTGTACAGAATAGGTCTGAGCCTAAATTAAATTCTTTACTTGTTGGACCAAGCCCTATAGCTACCTTCCTACATGTATAACCAAGAAATCAGATATCCATTCATAACTTTTTGAGTTACTCTCTCAACAAGCTAACAACCACTGGTATTCAACCATAGCCTTCTTGGCAGAGATGCATGTACATGATTAAAAAAATACAAAAGCAAGGAGACAAGATACAAATAGTGCTAGACTTCTCGCATAAAAAATTGTCACTGGCTTTATGTAAACAGACACATTCGCTAATCTACTAGTAGTATATACTATAAGAACTGATCAGCAGAGTGGTTATACAACTAATCATGAAAGTTAGAACCAGTCCTCCAGCTTTTTCACACCTGTGTTAATGTCCAGCATGCAAACATCCTATCCTATCCTAGTTACAGAATCAGACATCTTAAAATGAAAACTGAAGAATTCTCCACGAAAAATACCTTCCAGTCCCTCCATCTTAGCACATTTTGGAGGTGATGCCCCGCTGGTTTGTCTTTCCCCACTATCCGTTTGCTTATCAAGTTCAGTCAGCTTCCTCCTACTGGGGGTTAGGTACCTCAGAGGGAACATCAGCCGTGACTGAATCACGTCGCACATTCTCGCCGTGTTAGAAAACCCTCTGCCGGCCATTTCTGCAACTTTTTCTGCCCAAGAAAAATTGTCCCAACCAGAAGTATTAACGAATTCTCCGTCCAAGTCTAGAAATTGTGAAGACCAGAGGCGAACAAAGCGAAGTTAACTAGTCCGGCACACGCCAGACCAACTTGCTATCTAACGGTTCTTTCATGGAGTCCCTCTTATGAAAGACGTTGTCCACAAAAGCGTGATAAAGTGGTGCTTATTTGAACGGTGTCTTGTGTGATCGTGTTTGGCCAGTGGAAACAATAGGGTTAATGGTGTTTGACACTGAAAGGTTTCCCCCCACATGTAAACAAAGACGTCACCGAGCATTAAACAGGGCTGTTACATGGTATGCGCACCCGGGATACTTTCATTCTGCAAGTGTTGTTACTTTCGTACAATGTTAAGAGAAACGAAAACATGCTGACGACATTTTACTCCCAAGTATATCCGCAACGCAAACTATATGAAGGTCAAAACAACAAAACTGAAGTTATAACAGACAAAAACATTTGAAATGGCAACTGAGCACCTTACATACTTCTCTCGAAGGAAAATTGTTGAAACAGCTGCCTTTTCTTTATTCACAACAATTTGTTCTTACTAGTTTTAAGAGTACTGCAACACAACCTATCGAATGCATTCATCTTTTTCAAAATTCAGTCACTTGTTCTTTGGCCCAGACCCCAAAAATACCCAAATGGATGAAAATCCACATATCTCTTGAATTCTGCTCACAAACCAACCAATATGTCAATGAAAACTAAATCTTCAGGAGATTACATATTTGTTCCTAAAGTTTTACTAAGTCTACAATTTCTTAAACAATGTACTATGAGTTATTGAAATAGTTGTTCAAACAGGTAGAAATAATCTCTCTGAATTTACAACTACAATAAAAGCACCTGTAAACTTACCTGGACACTGATTGACTTGTTTGATAGCAAACAAATGACATTTATAACCCTTATAACAACATTTGTGCCAATCACATCATATTTAACAAGTCGTGCCTAACAACACGTTTTGGTACCCAACTGGGCTACAACTTGCTGTTATAAATGAAGAGTTTGGCCGTTAAGACTATATATCACTACTGTGTTCCAATAAACGAGCAAATTCATGGCTGTACAGTTACAATGTGAATGAGTATTGTAAAGTTATCTAAACACTGATTGGCATTGTTTGCTATCAAACAAAACACCCTTGTAGCACATAAAATGACATCCGTGCTTATCACGCAGTGTTTAGCAAGTAAATTGTCTAAGACCATAATTTAGGGTACAGCCAGGCAATACATACATGATTGTAATTAAAATGCCTACAAAACATGGCCGTTAAGATTGTACATGTATATCAACCTTTTTTTCTCCATGTTATGAGTAACACACATCATAGAATTCCCACCACAAACATGATTTTTTTTTTTACTAAGTGCTTTTATATGTTGGATACAAAGTGCCTGGACTAGAAGTAAGAGTATAGTAATCTCCTTGACCATGAAGCATTAATAATTGACTGGTATGAGAGAACTCCTTGCATCCTTCCTTGCATCCTGTACGACTTTTAAGGTCCACCCATGTAGCTGTATCATCTTTACAGAAGTTAAGTAAACAACCTTAAGGTGGGGACAAAGCTACAAGGTGTGTCATAGGAAATCGGGATGCAAAATGTTTAGAGGAAAGGTACAGTCCAAAAAATGGTATATGAGGGGCACAATGTACAATACTGTCATGTTTAGCTGAGCGTGCCAAATGGTAGAAAATTTGCTGTTGCACTGATGCTCCTAAAAGATATGTTAAGCTTATATTACCCCCTTCACTACCCCTCCTCTACCCTTCACTGACTATGAATACCAGCCAAGTCCTTCTGCTTTAGAAACTCAAGCTGCTGTCCCAGTTTTCATGTTGTTAAAACAAACCTAGAGAGCACTTAATACAGTCATGCGTTTTAAAGGTCTAGCCAGCCATTGAATAATGAGGCATACACGTACAAATGTATAAGCTATCTACGAAATTTCAGTAGAAGGGCAGCTTTTAACTAATAAGATATCATATAAATCATAATAGCTGATGCCACTGAAAAAGTACAGTACAAACATCCTGCTTTACATGTATGTTGCAACAGTTTAGACTTGTGACAATGTGACAGTCATGACAATACAATGCCATTGTATGCGTAAAGAAAAGTTGTATGTTTCCATGTAGGTTCAAGCATTAAGTCTTTTACTCTAATACTCATTTCAAAATCAATCTTTATCAAATGATGATATTGTTTGTGAGATTAAAAAATGTTTTTCTTGCTAATATATAATTACTTTATTATTAGTTATACCATGTACAGAGAGACACAGCTAGAAAGTTTGAACATTTAACACTGCAAATTTCAATGAACCATGATGCTGAAAGCCCAATATTATCAGATACATGTATACATTTACAATGTTTCTCGATGTCGTTTATAAAAGTGCATGCTTCCCTCTACATAATAGTGTTCATTTCTTTCCTAACATACGTTATGGCAATATCTAGATCTTTAAGTAATGTTACATATTCTAAGTGTTATGCCAAAAAAGTTTAGACATTTAAATTTTCACAGTACAAAATGCAGTAACAACATTGCTGCTAATACCCCCCTTTCCACTAAAGGATGCGACTGTTGAGTGAAACTTCAAAGACAAGCAACTGAACATTTGACATGAACTTCAAAGACAAAGAATGAATCTTTTTACGTTTTGTGGTCTTTTGAATTGTACTTAATTAAATACATGTATAAACATCATGCATCATATTCCTATTAAAAAATGAAGGGTCACACAATCTAATTTTGCATCGCCGTCTAGTGGAAAGAGGCCTTAAGCACTTACCCGATCGGCCAGCCCTCTTTCACCACAGTCCTGTGCTCCCCAAACACTTCAGAAACAAAAGCCCACGACCTGTTCCACCTGCGTGCCCACAGCAGAGCGGCCCATTTACCCCCGCTTCACGCCTGTTTTCCCACATCAAGAAAACATTTTATCACCTAAAAGCCACAAGCTTACAAAACAGACACAACACAACTGGACCCTGGTAAACAACTCCTCATATACGCCTCGGCTTCGGAAATCGATCTCAGCCAATTAGACCAGGAACATTTTCCCTTCCACCACGATAGATTCATGTGTGACAAAGGAGACAGGGCGAAGCCTTCAATAAGGACCCCAGAAGTTGTAACTCGAGGCCCCGGCGTGTCAGGGTAGCCGCACAAGATACAGTCTGCCAATTCACGGGGTCACAGATGATACTGTGAAGCTCTATGACTACTGTGAAAGCCGACCAAACTGACCGACCGGGTTCCCGCACTTGTCGGGTTTGTTTACAGTAAACAAAATGGCCAAGAGCACCAACACGTCCGTCCCTCCCCTATGGTCACCTTTTCAAAACACTCCCCAAAACTACAATAATAAAAAATTGAATGACATGACTTGGGTACGGAGATGTGGTGTTATTAACCCTGTTTCAGGTATGAAACTCTGTGGCTACCATGGTACAGGTGGAGTGCTTGGCTAGTTTTTAATGACTGGGTATCTGGTTTGTAAACAGAGTAGGGGGTAAAGAAAGCAAGGGCAAGAAATTGAGTCCCTCCCCCACATTCTTAGTTGTGAGGTCTCCCACAAATAAGGAGGAAAACTTACATCAGCCCTACTACATGTACACAAGCAGGCATACATGTACAGTCTTGCTGGGAAAGTCTAGTTCTTACTGATTGGGTTTTCCAAAGAAAGTCATGTCATTGTCATACATGTAATAATTACTGTATATTAATTATGAACAAAGCAAGTTGCCCAAAAATTTGATAATATTTTCCTAAGCGCAAAGAGATTAAAAAACAGTTATTCTGTTAACAAACCGACAAACCAACAACCCAATGCTGGACACCAGATATTGGGTTCTATAACAAACTTTTAAGTTAACTTATTCTATTACAAAATGCATAACAAGATAATAAAAAAGGGACTAATGAGAAGCAAACTCTTATAACATGTAAAACTTACCTGCACATCTAATTAAAAACCTATAATGTTATATCTGATTGTTTTCTAAAAGTAGCACATCCATTAAAAACCTATACGTTATATCTGATTGTTAAATTCTAAAAGAAGCACATTACCTTGATCCAAATGAAAGCTTTTCAGTTGACAAAGCTGCTGTCAAAACCACTGACCAACACTGCTTGTACAGTGTACTGCATCAATATCCATAGGAATCATCAAAGGTCTGATGAAACAGAATTGTCCCATTCCATACCTTTAAAACATTAAAACATCAGACATCTAAGCCAAGACCCCTCCACAGATTGACCAGTGCTGTTTGTGCCTGGCACAGGAGATCTGACAAGTCCAGCCATTTTACACGTTTAATCCTGGTTTTATCCCTACAATCACAGCTATATGAAAAGCTACATTCTCTGTAGGCTTACTGGTCACTTTATGTGTTAACACTAATGCAACGGTCCAGTTGTGATGGGTTAGCACTTAGCACAACTCGTAGACCATGATATTAGTGCTGATACATTTTGTTAAACTGAGAGGCCAATGTTTGTGTAACCAAGAATTCTAACATTACCTTTTAGCATATATCTTAATTCAATGATTCAACTTTTTAATTGGATGAATGGTAACTTTCTGTCTATGTGCAAGAAACATTTAAGGCTGTTGTTGAATCAACTAAAAGTAAAACCCAATTTTCATCTTTTTCTCATCTCATCTGTCCCTTAGTCTTGTTGAACGGGACACCACAGATACTCTGTCAACCACCTTTCCTCAACCTCAAAATTTAAAAGAAAAAAGGATCTGGATCCATTTTAGGCTTTGCAGAAACAATTCTCCACTGGTCAAAAGAAGAAAAAGGGCAGATACTTTGGTACTTTATCATTAAGGTTTATGAAATTATTACCACCAGTATCTCTTTTACTTAATATATCAACCTCCCATCCAAACACTATGATTGGTTTGTATTTCTACCAACCATCCTCTGCTGCTGGTCTGGTGGTCCTGCTGGATGGATGTCTGTGACGGCCTGCGCTGGGCTTAGTGGACACTGATGGCGACGCCCAGTCAACATCAGCATCTAGTCATGACATTTACAGAGAGCAATCAATCAAGCAATCAATCAATCAATCAATCAATCAATCAATCAATCAATCAATCAATCAAACGGTTTATCAATTGAAAAGTTTCTCCATCATTCATATCCTCCCTTTCCCTCCAGTTCAGCAGTTTAAAGAAATGAAAATTTGCTAATATGACTGTGCAACATGTTAACATTATCGTGGATATAAGTTGACTACTAAATCTGTAGATATGGATTAGATACCTGCTTTCTTAAGACTTATTTTCAAGGAGGCTCTTGTCAGATTTCATTTTCAAAAGCCTTAGAAAGCCTGTTCTCTCACCTTTTGTTCCTGACCTGGGAAGTTCTACAAAGTCATTATGGACAGTTTGGTAATCTGGAACAAAACAGTTGATGTTACTTTCATGGTGGATATGATATTCATGTAAATAATGACTGTTTCAATACACTATGTGTACTCAGAATACAGAACTTGAAGCAACAAATCCAACACTTACTAAGGAAAATCTGACAACACTCAATCTTACCTCTCAATCTTACCAATCTAAAAAGAGTAAATTTGATTAAAAAAAACTGACAGCTATGTTTTATTTTTGCAGGTGAATTATTACGTCATCAGGCCTCCAACCATGGTCAGCAAATCAAATATATTACCTAGTTAAGGAGCCCTCTGGATTAAAACTACATGGTCACACCATTACTAGGTAGGTAGGTAGGTAATTTTATACCACATAAGAATAACAGAACTTGTGAACAGCTAATCATTCAATATTTGATGCCAGCAACAACAAAATCAACTTTATAACACAAGAATTGTTTCTGATTCATATGTGTCACATCAATCTATTTATTATATACATGTGCATCATAAAAATTCTTTCATATACATTTGTACTCTTTTTCATCTTATATACAATATTTTGTCTGTTACATTTCTCTATTTCATATCTAATCTACTTCAAAATTGCAAATCTGTCCAATGTGTTACAATATGGCTACAAGAGGTCAGAGGTTACATGAAAGTAAAGAGAAATAGTAGCTACCTGGCACGTTTGTCTGCTGTAGGTTGCCATGGTTACCACTGTGCATGCTGGTAAAACTAAGGCAGGTGTAAGTCAGCACAGGGGGTCAAAGGTCACTTCAGTACAGCCAGTCCTGAAAAAGCAAGTGACTGTCAATCCTACAAGAAATTATCAGTGTCAGTTTCAGTTCTGTTGACAGCAATGTTTGGAGACTTTTCAATCTTATCACCAAAAATGTAAATCTTATCCTTGATTTCATCATTCAAATTTGATGCAAGATGCAAAAGTATGACTTAAAAGATTACAAAACACCCAGAACGTTAAAAAAATTGTTCTTCATATATGAAATCCATTGAGCGATCTGACAAAAATTTGGTCGCTCAGTGGACGCAGCATCTAGTGGAAATAGGGTGAAAGATACAGATATGGCTGTCAATGTTAGTTGATGGGAGGCTGTTGAAAGATGCCCCCCTACCCCCCACAAAGGACGGGACACTTGATGCTGGTGATACCTGCAGACATCCATTAGCATCAACTGTTCCGCAGGACAGGAAGTCTACAAATAGGTCACGCTGATGACAAGTAAAACTTTACCAATTGGCAACCAATGGCTTCCATGTAAAAAGGCAAAATAGTAACACTAATATCGAGTGAGCATAGTGACTGAGTAGGTGTACCATGACCTAATGTTGAAGGAGGTGGATTTAGATACTAGACATGCTAGAAATTATTAGTGTACTAAAAAATAAAATAAAAATCATGCAGCACAGCAAAAAGGGTGTCCATATATAGACAGACATCCGTTTGAAGGTCATGTAAGGTCGTGTGAGATCATGTGAGGTGAGGTGATATTGAGACTGGACTAGTTGAGTCAACATGCATTCTGACTGACACTTGTTCTCAGCTGCAAACACTTTGGCATTGTTGTCATCCAGCTGAAATATAATCTAAGGTTTTAATACTTTACAAGACTCTTACTCTTTTGACAGTCTTTCATTTGTTTTAACACATCAAAGTGTAGAAACTCGGGACCTCTGAAGACTTTGACCCCATCCTGATTTTGTTCAATGTTACCTTGCAAAGGTCATGCAAATACAGGCAAAATGTACTGACAAAGCAGCCAGCAAGCCTAAAGGAAGAGCAGGCAACAAATAAAACTACAAAATGCAAGTTTCAGTGTTAAAACATTCCAAAATTTCCTCTGAAAGTCAGTGAGAAAGACGTTTTGTACGTGACTCCACTTTGCCTCATTTAACTTCACATTCCTGCAATTCTCCAGGTGTTCATTTCAAAAGGGTTACAGAAGAAGTTGTGGTCAATAGCAAGATCTTGTTTCCAAAATAGGTCAGGGAAAGGAAATGAAGGTGGAACAGTTTCCGCCGATGACTCATTCCCTTGACACAAGGTAATCTTAAGTTCCAACTAAAACATTTCCAAAACCTTTGTAAATTGTAGTTTGTACTGGCACATTATGACCTACCTTTTTTTTCCGTGGCCACTTGAATACTAAACCTTGTCTTGGACTCACTCTTTTCACTTTCTTCAAGTTCAAAAGATTGACAGTAGAAGTACTAGGACATGGGGGCGCAAAAGGAATTTCTGTCCTCAACTCCCAGGTTTTTATAAGTACCATTAATGAGGAGAAGCTGTATGAAGATTGAAACCACAGAAGCCGTAGCTCAAGTTCTTTGTCACCTTGAAAAGCTTTCACAAAACATGCTTTATACGTCCCTCTCACAAGTCCGTCTATAGCTGCCCAATCTTATTCACTCTATTGGCAGATCAACTGTCAGACGTTTTTTATCCATGAATATGCAGTCGTGCCTCCTTGAAAAGCTTGTACAGAACATGTAATGTGATCATCTCTTACAAATCCGTCTACAGGCTTAACTGCCAAAATCTAATTCACTGCCTTGGCAGATTGACTGTGCAACTATTTACAGTCATTCCAACGATAAGACAGCAAGCCTGTATGAGAACATTAAAGAATTGGTGCATGTTCTGGATCCGTAAGGAACAGCCTGAACGGGATAACAAACTTATTTGGGATGTCTGTTCGGTGTTGACCTCACCGTTGATAGGTAAACAAGAAGATCGGTATTCAACACAGCTGAAACCCACACCGTGTTACAAAGGACCAAATAACGAGGGTGCGCTAACGATTCTCATCAAGCAAAGACTCGTCGTGCACCACCTGCGCTGGATAAAACAGGCACCCAACAAAAGACGCCAAGAATGTCACGGTCAGCCCCCAACAAATTTGAGAAAGAAACCAAAGTTAAACAAACAAACACCATCATTACAAAGATAGCGACAGAAGGATTTGTACAATATGTACAACAATGGTAGAACTATGCAGATTCTAATTGCAAAAGAAAAAAACATCACTACAAGTTTCACTGTCGTAGTTGGACTATGATGGTGGAAATAGTCACCATCTAATAAGATTAAGAAAGGTTTGAGAGCAAGGCTGGAGCCAGATATGCAACACTTATATGCAAATTATCATAAAACCAGGCACTGCTTTGTTCGTCAGCGAAGTGCAGCTGGTGTGTTATGGCAAGTGACACTTCTTTCGTCATGATAAGCTTTATGTTTGCTTTTCATACTCCTACCACAAATCCTTCTTGTAAATTTTGTTCAAGTCTTGAGTTGTTTTGAGTCCGTCTTCGCCCCCCTCCCACAGATTCGATGTCACGAAATTGTAAGTCTTTTCACAAAATTACTTAGTACAGAGATCTTGACGCAAGATGAAACAATGGATTCCATATAGCAAATGGTATCATAATTTACGTTTCTCGAAATATAATTCTGAAACCCTGAGGAAAGAAATCATTTCGAAATCTATATAATATGCCATAGAGCACAGCATGCCGGCCTTTCCCAGCAGGATATAGTTCCTTTTATAACTCCATGCTATCAGCAAACAAAGGTACAAGGCTAGCAAACAGCCTAAACAGCAAATAAACGCAGCACAACACACCCTGTTAGCTTGACAACGTACCAGACTATACGACGATGAAGAAATGTTCAGAACTGGCGCCAAAAGCAGCGGCAAATCCTGCCTTACCTGTAAAGGTTTCCCCACTGAAGTCGTGTCGGTTCGAAAAACAGAGCGAGCCAGGAAGTGATGACGTCAAGACTAGAATCTTCCATTTGATTTGGAGGGGTGTAAAGAGCGACATGTATTTTGACTGACAAAGGACACACAAAGGCGCGACGGATCTGGAATGCTCCCACCTTTTATTTATCTTCTACCTCACCAGCAACAAGAGACCAAGAACACCTGAAACAAACCTTCAAATAGAATAAGCTAAACATTAAAAATTAGAAAATTAAACGTAATTCCTTTTAGGACAATGCGCGATTTCATATTTAGCAAACACCTCTGATTTGGCAAACACCTCTGTCTGTCCATTTCATAGTAGAAAATTTGAAATCCCTCTACACACAACTTACTTGGTATCTTCCCACTCTTCCCGCTCAACTTTCATGCATAGAATGACTCGCATTAGTTTGTTTGTTTGTTTGTTTGTTTGTTTATTTCTCTTTTCTTTCACCAGAGTGCAGCCCCATCCGTACCTCAGTCAGCAGTATTGCAGGGATTGCAGGAAGACCCTGATCTCCATAAAAGATCTTAATAAGATCTTCTTATGCTAGCCAAGAAGGAAGGGCTTGCAGTTACTGAGTTGGAATCCATCCGTGAACGCTGTGTCTCCGTAGCCTCTACCAGGCTTGAGGGCACGGCTAGAAATAGTAGAAATTGGCCATATAGAGAGAGATAACACGCCGAGGGAGTTGGTCAGCCAGTTTACAGTTTGCCGGCCCCTGGTAGAGGCTAGGTCTCCGCTCCGTTCCTCCGATCTGAAGGCAGAGCGGAGGAACGGAGCGGAGACACAGCGTTCACGGATGGATTCCAGGCTAAGTCCTAGGTTCAGTTAACTTAACATTAATAACGATTTGCAAAAATAAAATCATCTTTCAAACGGCGAAGGACACTTGCCCAAATATCTGAATAAAAGTGACGCTTGGAAGGTTCAATATATTAAAGTTATGAACATACAGTATACGTAGTTCGAAAGCTCCATTATTGCCAAGCAGGAAATTCTCGTCATTTGTTACATCATGAGGGTGGTTACTGTTGGCAACAGGGAATTAGCTCTGCTTTAATTTGATAAGGTGAAATGCAGTATTGGCCTTTTCCTACAGAGTATTATGTGACCTTATGTTTTAGATATAGCTGGCGGGTACCACCAAAGGTTTAGAATGACGTCATGATGCTTCGGCTACTGCAACTGCAAGGAAAATTAATCCCGCAAGGTGGCGCAACGTTCTAGGGCCAATCACAAATCCTTACCGAAGACGGTTCGGGCGGTGATAGGGAGGGTGGTTTACGCATTTTTAAATACGGCACACTGTTTAGTACATAGAGTAGTCAATAGGGTCCGAGCGAAGGTCCTCAGCTCTCCCATCACAGCTGAAAACCGGTATAAACAATAACAGATCAGTAAGTCTTTAATATATAGCAGATTGGCTATGTTGAGATCACGGTATTTATGATATATAACGTTATGTATATTTAAGTGTAGAGACTGTGACAGGCTGGCCAATCGGTCTGTATTGCTTTTCCGTATTGTCCTTTGTATGATAGCGAAAGAAGCATTCTTTTCCGATTTTTAAGTAAATTTCCCCACAAAGTTTTAGGTAGTATTTGAATAGCATAGAGACATTTATATTCCTTACAGCCTTTAATAAACCAACTATAACTAATCATACAGCCCGACCTTCATTTACACAACTACAAAGAAGCAAGAAGAAGTCGAAAGTACTTGTGTATACTAGACGTTTATATACAATGTATATGATTGTAACATGTGACCTGTGCTTTAGCCCAGAGGGGCAAAAATGTACAATAAAGGTCTTCATTATGTAATACCTTCGCAGAAGGAAAACATTGTTTTTGCTCTGTTTCTTCCTCCTCTTTTTCTTCGTCTTCTTTTCTCCTTCTCCTTCTTCCCCATACAAATAAGGTCAATGACCTACGTCTGTCATATGTGTAGCACCCTGTGGTGTTGGGTTACATTTTGTAGCAGGCAGAGCTGGAGAGACTGGTCACCATACATTTATGAATATGTTTGTGTAACAATAAACAGAGCAGTAGTTTGTCGGGCTTTGTGAAGGTAAACATGATGTATTTGCCTTGCAAATGTTACCTTATAGTTCATTCATTAATTCTTTGTCGTAGAGTGACGTGAACCGTGTAATTGCATTCATAGTGCGTGGAACTGCAAAACTAGTTTATCGTTCTTGAGACTGAGAGCTCTTCGGTAATTTTTTTTTCTTCAAAGTGACGTGAACCATATGTAGTCTTTATTAGTGTGTGGCGCCGCAAAACACTGTTCATCGAATTTGGAGAGCTCCCCCATAAAATATATGAAACGTGTTACGTCACGTGATTCTCCTCCTGTCACATGTTATCCAACCCCCAAAACAGTACCACGCGGTGTTCACGTGCTCGGCGCATGGTCAAGAACCCCATCTCCCTCCAGGCCGCCCAAAACAGGGCCCAAATAAATTATATGACTGAATTATATCACGTGGTAAACAATGGAATGATTGAACCTCCTTGGTATAACGATATTTGCATTTTTAATGAGCAGCCGCCAAGCCATTATCGAGAATGCGAGGCAGTTTGATTTTCCTCGAAAGTAGTTCGTTCCTACGTCCAAGGATGTTGAACGTCCTTGCTACGTCCATTCTTTACATGGCTGGCCCCCAGGGCCTCTCACATAGCTCAGAGTCAGACCTACACGCGGTAATAACGAGTACTATATCGTATGGAAGAAAGTCCGAGCAGAATTGGGCGGGCTTGAAACTTCTTTGGCCATTCAACCTGTCTCTATTTTTTTCTGGCATCAAAAGAAGCTAGTGGAAGCTAAATATAACCTACACAGCAAAAACACACAATGCGCCATTTATCATTCTGCACTCGTAAACTTTATTTTCATTCAACTCTGCAGGTAACAAAATATCAAACGTATGAAACTTAGTCTAACTCATAACACTTTTCATTTCCAAATATCTCCATAGCACTTCTGATAAGATTTAATCTTTGGTCTGATCTGATCTCAATCTTATAAATAAAGAAACAAAAATTAGACGGCACCATCGGCTCTGTCGAATTCACTTGACCTCTACATTCGTTGTTATTGTGAAAAAATTAACGTAAGCGCTAAGCTCGAAGGGACAGACTGTTGGCACAGATTGAGAAAAAAAGCAAGGCTATTATTAATACACGTCAGGCCATAAGGCGTTTGTTCAGTTATCCCATGTGTGCATGGAAATTGTGATCATGTTTATATCTAGAACCATGGTAGAACTTGTGTAACAGGCACTTCAACTCTTCAATGATGTAACTACATACTTCTTGTTTGCATCGAAAGTGCCAGTCTTCTTTCAACCTTCTTTAGCAATTCCCCCCTAGTCAACTTTCTTATTTACAACTGCCATCTATCTCACAGTGCAACATGCTTCAAATTCGTGATACCATATACAGATATACATATATAACATTTGAATTGGTTCATACAGTTAGCATAGTCTGCATAATATTATTACTTTATCTATCAACCATCAGGACAACCTGAGATAATATGTTACTTGGCCTTAGTTACAGAAGAAGCATCTACCAATGATAGGCAGTGTGATATCTTCGATTGTGGTAAGACGTGCTTGTCGGGAGCCCTTGTCCTTCTCCACCAAGGCTATCCCCGTTACAACAAAGTCTTCATCTTGAAGAATAGAGCGAAAACCGTGCCGTTCTTCTTCATACTGTACTGTGCAAGTCATGGTTACTAGAACTCTTTTGATGACTTTGCCGTCCACGATTTCAGAAGTGATCTCCCGTTGAGGTAGAGGCACGCTCCCTACATGCACCTTGCCGATGGGTCGTCCGTCCATACTGCATAGAGTGTACTCGTCGTTTGTATTGACGGCCACGATGCTGAAACCAAAGCCGTTGGGGTGTGAATCAGACCAGAAGAAGTTGCTGTTCTTGTTCAGCTTCTCGCCCTGAAAGGTGATGCGCTTCCCGTAACCTCGTCCCACCTCTTGCAGTCTCAGTGTACGGCCGCCAAACAGGAACCGCTTGGTGTTCAACACGCGAACCTTGTAGTGAAAGCCAGGTAGTATGGTCTTGTGGACGTACGTGCCTGTGGAAAAAGGGTACAACTCTAATGGTTAGGTTTGAGTCATTTTAAGCAAGCCTTATCCCCTGTCCTCTTTTCGCCTTGCGTAGAAGAGAAGGCACAAGTGGCTCATGTTAGCAAACGAGCTAAATATAGAAGAATCTTTTGTTTGCTGAGCAATGAACAAAGATAGCTGGTAAGTGGGTCAAATTATTGACATAGAATCTCAGAAATCTTAGAACCCCGATCATATCAAGGCGGCTTGTATGATGTAGGGTACGAAATAACAAAAAATAGTAAAAAAAATTATATATTTGGTGGAGGAGGGGGGGAAGTGCCACAGAAAGTGGGGGTAGTGGGGGTGTGTCTAAAATTTGACACACCCACTTTCAGTCTCATTAGCAGGCTTGGCGAGGCGCGCGCTTTGCCCTTGGGGGCTAACGTGCTTTGAAGTTGAACTGATATGCCATCAGACAAAACGTACTCTCCAAGCAGAGGTTTAGGCTTTGGCTTATTTTTGACGTCTTTCTATGCGTTTTTATTGGGCTTTCTTGTACCGGTATCTTTTTTTCAGCAGCCGTTCACCACAGGCAGCTCGAGCCCAGACATTTTGCCAGATGCAGAAACCTTACTCAACCATATGCGGTACCCCCCCCCCCCTCAAACGCCCCGCTCGTAGAGTCGGAAAGGAGACTACCCTCGATACTCAACAAAATAAAATAAAATTGGATAAATGTTTACAAACGTAGCATTATCTGGTCGTAGAAATACATTGTCCTTAGTGTCAGTGAGCGCGTTTTAGAACGGACTTCGAACCATGAAAGTGAGACAGGGCGAATCAATATTTATATCTCGTCACGTGCAGCTGTGTTTGCATATGGGTAGGGGCCGGTCAGCAGTACGCCATCGACTGTGTACATATACTACGTAATATTGACTACCACAAAAAAGAAGATCTTTATACAAGAACAGCTACTATTATAGGAACAGCTTTTCAATAGCAGAAGTAATCTCATGTGTGAAGTTGGAGAACTTGGGAATGGCAGTGAACAAACAACAGCTACTCGATCGTGCGTCTTTGGGTTTATCGTCTTGCGAAAAGACAGAAAAAAATTTTGTTGTTGTTGATGGAATAGCAAAAGAAATATAACTTACCTATAACTGGCATTTCGTGCCGCCTGATCCCAGAGACGCTGTACTCGGTCGGGACGTCACCCATGTCCGACCCGCTGACGGTACACTCCACCTCATCCTCGGCGTCGCACTCGCTGCCGCCCGTGGAGATAGACTCAGGCGATTCGCCACGGCTCTCCTTCAGGCCCAGCTCCGGCTGCTCCAGCCACCACTTACGGAAGATGGCGTTCTCCACCCGCCGGATGGATGTTGGATCGACCGGCTTCCTGATGCGGGCTAGATGAGTACGGTAGGCTCCCCATTCAGGCCAGCTCTCTTCAGCTAAGGGTAGCTGGTCGTCACTACCTGATAACAGAGACCGAATGTCTGCAGCGTACTTGGGATGATACTGGTTGTATTCTGCCATCTTCTGTCTGTACGTTCTCTCCAAATAAAATGTTTATTTCCCGTAGAAGAATCGCTTTTTGGTCCTCAACTTCAGTTGTCAGGGTGATTGAAGAAAAGGAGTCGAAGAAACAACTGCTTCAACAAATTATAACGACAGACACCCACAATCTCTTATACACAACGGTTACCCCAGCTGTTGAATCTCAGAATAAGGAAGATACTTTGCTGCCTGTGCTGACAAATGTTCTGTGTTGCACTGCAAGTTCTCCTGGTACACAGAGCAAGGCGGTTTACAAATATGTGTACAAATCGTGTAGGAAAATTTCTGCATGCGCTAGACTCAGACGACAGCAATGTTGTGTTATGAATGACCGTCTGCCTGCACGTGTATACTGTTCTCTGGTTGGTGGTCCCGACACTATCATGGCGGTGATTGGCCAGGTCTTGAGGCATGGTAGCGGCGTGATCACTGCGTGCTCAGGGCGTGAAAGGCGGAACGTTTACCTCGTGATCCCAGCACGTGGCGGGAGAAATGGTGGGCCAGTACATTGCCGATGTACAACATACCGTCTAGGAGCCTGTGGGAAAAGCCATTACTACATCTATACTCAGCTGGAATATGTGGGGCATATATTATTACACAACACTGTTGGGAGAAATGTAACTATTATATTGGTAATATTTACATTCCTTATATATTGTACTGTTGATGATGATGATATAACTTTTGACGTTACATCGTAATGCTTTGTGTATACTGCATTTTGGTTAGCGTTATGGCGAGTGGGGTTTTCTGAAATGTAGTTAATGGATGGTCCCCAGCTTGTGTAACGTCTGGGTCTGTTACCGAAAACCAATCCCTTTTTATTATCTATATATCTTGATATCTTATATTCAATTGATGGAATACATGTCATCTTATATAAGCCTGGAGATGATTATAATTATTATAGTTCAGATCGCGTCGATTTGCCGAGTGGCTAGGTGAGCGATTCTAGCCAGAAAAGGCACTTCACACGAATGGATACCTGACTTCGGTTGGCCCTTGACACAGTACCCCTAGGGCCCCTTTGGCTTCAAAAGGTCTATGGGACTACCTTTTATTGCCTGTAACCAAGGAGGGAAAAGACTCCGAGTTTTATATAATGTCCTTGCTTTGAACAACGTTACCTTTGTTTATAACTGTATAAGGCGCGTGCCATAATGATTTTAAGGGGAAGTATAAGGAAGCGACACTAAAGAAGTATTGTTAGAGTAGAGAAACCCTTTACCTAAAAGTGTAAGAGAGAAGCTAAAAATGTCATTACGTGTAATATTGTTGGAAAGAGGATGAATGTTGGATTCTACACGCATTTATATGTAGTTTAGATACTATCACTCCCCCATTATGAATGGTATAGTCCGGGGGTATCCTCTTTGGCCCGACATCACAATTGGTCATTTGTGGACTGGCGTCCGTGCGGTGAGGGCCCGTTTGCAGCTCCACAATCAGTTTAAAAACCAAACATTGCTGGGTTACAGCTGACTATGTAAAACGCAGCAGTACCGAGAATCAACAATCTTAAAGGTAAGTGTGAGTTGATTCAGCAAATAGCACACGTACAATGTCAAACCATGGTCAAACACTGACGTTGCCTGGTGCGCGCTTGGGGCGGCTAGAGCTAGCAAGGATAAGCTCCTTGGCTGCTAGTAGCCCGCAAGCCGGCCGCTAGAAAAACTGGACACGAACAAATTGTGTCTTTCGACTTAGTCTCGAAACAAAATTTTCGTGTATTGATTAAAAAATTGATCGAAATTGCCATGGCGCTCGGTGAAGCGGCGCAGGGTGAATGGGATTTTCCATGATATATTTTGCCGGCAGTGCACATGTGCTAGTCTGTTGACATCTGACCTCTTTGTTTTTAATTATAGCCCAAGTCAGAAATAGCAGTGCGCACGTTTCGATGCTTCCGGGCTACGTACTGTAAATGCAGAAATTGTTGCGAAGATTTTATTTTAGTGGTGACCTCCCCGCCGCGAATTCATGACCCCGCTAATTTAAAACACCTCCTTCTCCCCTCCTACCGCGAAATTAGATGCATTTACATGTATTTTTACAGTATTGAAAAGATTAGCCCCTTGAGGGTGTAATGGATACTAGTATACAAATACCCCGCCCACCCTAGTGATGTCTGTCGCTCATGATCAGAAGCATTTCACCTTTTTCCCATTCCCAGGATGCAATGCGCCAGGGGTTCCTTTGGTGTTTTTACATTGGTTGACAGAATTTGAAATTATGAAGGTTGCCCCCTTAAATATTCAGCATTTAATATTATAATTTAATAAAATTAACTATATAACATTTATTATTTAATATTTAGTTATATGCTACAACATCTGTTGAATTATTTCGAGAAATAGTTGAATCGCCTTTTCTACCGGCAGACGGTATAACTTAACGTCACCGCTGTAGAGAGTAACATTATAAGTCACATGTTCCCGGATCCCTGTTAACCAAAAAAAAAAGAATTTCACTCTATTTCTTATCAGATTCGACCTGCAGTAAAGTCACCTAATTTTGAACAAAAAAATTCTCCAACACCATAAAAAACACAGTAAAACAAGCTGTATAACATTAAATTAACAGTATATCCTATATTGACCCTTGGTGCAATGCATCCTGGGAATGGGAAAAGGTGAATAGGTGAACAACCTCTAACCAAGGAGGCCCTGGGGCTCTACTCCCATGTTCCTAAATCTGGGATACAGTAGTCATAAGAGATGCCAGATGTTATCACCTCCTCATGATCAGGGTAAGTGTCCTAAGGTATAACAGTCTCCACCATACTGGCAGTAAAATATTGGGAGAAAAATTGGTTGTAATACAGACCATGTTTGTACCTGACACTACCGCGTTCTGAAAAAATTAGGGTCAGTAGGTCCTGAAAAAAATTAGGGTCAGTAGGTTGTAATTTCACCTAGAAGGTTATTGCTTTGATTTTTCTCGGCATGATACACCTTCGCCCACTCTGCAAACAGTGTTACACCACTCCTGACTACAAAATCCTTTGGGTGACACCGGATCAACATGCCTACACTATGTCAATAATGAACTGTCTCCTGTATTAGCCCAGCCCAGAGGTGAAAATGTACCCTCCCTGTTCTCTTCAATGTACTAGTAGCATATTCAATTGTTTTGCCATGCAAGGTTCTTTGTGAGACTGGTAGGCCTCTAAACCGGTTGTAACCAGTAAACTGTACATACATGTACACATTACCCCATGCATGAGGAGACAGGTGGGATAAAGCCCATAGCAGAGAGTACATGTCTGTAACTACAACCAAGGAGGTTTATGTAATCAAGAGGTCTTGATTAAGCCTCGAGCTCCTTGCTACAACAGCTTCTTTGTTAATTGTTGTCTTGCCAATTCTGTTAGCTTGGTGTTTCTGTTTGTAGCAGTACTAGTATCCATGATGATGATGATGTATCCATGTAAAATGTCGTTCCCTTTAATCCAGCTGTGACAGTTTTACAGTGAAAATTCACCCTGAACAGAGAGCGACCTGTGCTGTGATTTGGTTTTGTGATCTGATGGTTTGAATCAAAGTTACTTGACATTCTAGTCCAATCATGGCAGAAATGGGTGTTGTGTTAGGTACTGTACAGTGCATCATTGTTGTATTCAACATTTGCCTGGGAAAGTCATCTCCATGTGGGCAAAATTGTGCTGGATGATTTATGCAAATGTTGGCTTGATGTATTATGTATGTTTTACAGAAGTAAGGTAAAACTGCTGTAACGCTGATACTCGAGGACGAAGATGTCAGCAGTCCAGAGAGAAGAGGAACTGAGGGACCCACCCTATGGGTACCCAGAGAAACAGGGTCTGTACGACCCGGCCTATGAGAAGGATGCATGTGGTGTAGGCTTTGTTGTCAACATCAAGGGAAACAGATCGCACAAGGTAGGGATTTGACTATAATCTCAATAAACTTCCAGCTGTGTGAGTTATGGTATTTTCCTCTCTGCCTTCAAGTTCAAGTATAATTTTAATTTATTTGAAAGAGATGTGCCATGTGCCATGTTAATCTAAAATGCGCAAATCTAAAAGTTATTCTACAGTTACTATAACGTTAATACATGTATTGGGTATAAAAGTCCTACTAAAGGTTATTGATCGATAGGCCATTGTTCTGCAGTATTTGATCATGTTGAATACACAGTTGAGTCACATTTTCCTGCATGCATGCATCTTTACAGTAGCCTGAGTGCCATATACTTGCTGGCCCTAAAAAATTGTGCCAGGGACTGGCAGGGAGTGTACGTAACTGTAAGCCTACTTCATGTAAGGAGCTCATAGACAATTGGATGGCACCCAGGCTACCGGTATCTTTACAATCTTTGTGAGACAGTCAATATTGACCACTAAACCATTGATTTCCCTGCACGTGACAACAATGTGTGTGCCTGGTGATGCACGTGGAGGTTTAGACTTTGCACCAAAACATACCATGTGATTGGTCAATTCTGTGGACCAACGAAATCAGATGGACTTTGGTCTAAAGTAAACGTCTAATTGGCTGGGCGCTCACTTTCCATTGTTACTGTGTACCTTGTGGTCAAGTTATTTCAGGTCACATTCCCACAGCATGAATTACATGAAATAAATGCCCAGCATGGTTAATAAAAGGCCCACTGCCAAAGTTTCCTTCTTCAAAAGGAGTAAAAACTTTGACTACTCTGATCTAGAATCTGCCTACTAGTAAGTAATGTCAATATCCCAGGGAATAGTAATACAGTGTTTTGATTGGTGATTACAATGTTAATTTAGCAGTCATCTAAATGTGCACTACATGTGTACAAGATACATTTGCATATGTCGAATCCAGCAATCAAGGGTCATGTTATGCATTAATCTGTTGAAAACATTTCCTTGTGATGGTTCTAAGCTAAAAAAAACACATCACAGCTCACAGCGGAAACTCCTACATGGGCCATTGCAGCTTTAGAATATGGAAGATGGCATGGAAAACTTGAGAAGTGCAGATGTTAGCCGTCAACTTTAAGTGACATGCACCCAACTACCCTAAAGTTGTCAATCTGTTCACACAATCTGTTGACTACACAAACACCCAGTCAGTAGTTGCACACATGAAAAAAAAAAGCTAGACAGTAAGTACCCTGGAAAACTTTTCAAATACAGTCAAACTTGGTCTAGCGATTTCATAAGACGACCGCAACTGGCTCGAGTTGCACATGACCCAAAGAGCAGCTGGTTGCATTGTAGGTCAATGGCCTCGGCCCCATTTGGAGGGGAATGTCTTGTCTGGGAGCAGGATCGAGCTCAAATGACTCAACAGTTAGTGCTGTCAGCTTCCTTGAGGGGAGACGTATACCTGCCTGCACAAGAAGACAAGGTCCCCCAGGTGGTCGTCTTAGACAAGTTTATTCAATCATGACTGTACCCTCTAAAAACAATCCCAGAATGCATCATGCCTATGGCTGAATACAATAGGCCTGAAAATAATAAAAACTTGAAAAGAAAGATGTGAAAATGTTGAATACTGTTACATTGTGTGAACCTCCCATCCTTGCCTTATCAGGTGCTGCGAGACTCCCAGACGATGTTGGAGCGAATGGAACACCGTGGAGCGTGTGGCTGTGACTCTGACACTGGTGACGGGGCCGGCTGCCTTACCGGCATCCCACACGAACTCTACAGCCGTGTGTTGAAGTAAGACAGCTTTGCCTTGTCAAAAAAAAAACTGTCTTTAAACTTAAAAGTACTGTATATTCTAAAACATTGTACATTTGCAATAAGAGTTTAAGACTACACTTTTTGGTGATCACGACTGGTTTAATCATGTTAAGGACATTCTCAATTACCACGACTTCATTGTCATCTAATTATACGTAAAAAAATTACAATGATCCCCTGGAATGCCATTACAAACCATTAGGGGGCCCAAAATCTCAATATTTCGAGGTCTCATGAAGACCTGTCCACATATACATGTATATACCAAATATCATAAATTTAAAGATCCATCCATAATTTATTGAGTTATGCTGTTCCACACACACACACACACACACAGACACATGTCACTAAAAACATAACCTTCTTGGCAAAGGTAACGAAGCAACTTGCTGCCCTATACATGTACCTATGTAGCACTTGAGAGGGGGACCTTTTATACCTACCCCACAAGTAGGCGGGAAGAAAAGCTCCTGAAAGGGCTTGTTCAAATCTGATTTAGGTCAGAGGCACTTGGATAGTTGAAGAGGCCAAAATCAGTGCCACTCTCCTGTACAAAGGGAGGTGAGCTCAGGCTGGATAGTCACTTCACACCAGGACCTGACCTCAGGATGTTTGTGCAATTTTGTCAGGTCAAAAATTTGTGCACCTTTCCCATCTGCCATTGTACATTTTTTGATTAACATATTTTGTTACTTGTTATACATTTCTGTTTTGAATGAATTCTTCTGTTCCTTGAGTACAGAGTTAAAAAAAAACTTTGTTCCAACACTTACACTAGCTTACCAATTTGTAATGGACAATTTGCAATGTGTACACATGTACGACATCAGTAATTGGTTAAACGGCCAGGAAGTGCTTGTTGGTCTGCTCTGATGTAGATAGCAGACTGATGACCTGAAGCACACTACAAGGGTACTGCATACATTAGCATAATTTATGTCAAATTACTTTATCAAAGGCTTCATTAAATAAGTTACAAGTTTTTAAAATATAAAACTAAATTCTATTGTAATACCTGGTATATCAAGTAATACGGACCAATGGTTTTAATTAATGAAAAATTTTACTGAGGAGAATTTCAGGAGCAGCAATTCTGAAAATCAGTACAGTCAGTAATTATTGGTCTCACTTGAAGTTCAACATTCACACGTTATTTTGCTTGCCAAACAGTTCCCAGCATTCAATTCCCTCATAAAAAGTGCACGCGCCACTCACATGACAGCTTACGTACAATTTACGTCACCCCTCTCGTGATGTCGTGCCCTTTGCGATATCTGGAGCCCTGCGAAGCATGTAAAAGCGATAGTTTACATGCAACTGACGTCATCCCTACACGTGATGTCGTTGGATATCTTGAGCCTGTTAAGCATGTAAAATCATTCTCTCATTTTCTAATCAATTGTGGCTTTAAACCCACCTGATCACATGTGTACAAACTGTATGATTTTTCTACTTTGATAAGTCAAGATTTTAACCAATGCTGAACAAGCTGACAAATCAGATGCTTAAAAATTGACCGTGCAATTTTTTCATAATTACGATAAATGTAAATGCTAACATCAACATCCAGTACATCTAATGAACTACCTATATGATTCTGATAGAAAACACACTGGAAAAGGAAGCTATCTAAAATTCTCTGATTTATTCATAAGATTTGTGTTATCTCATAACCTCAGGGCAGGCCTTGCCAGGCATGCTATGCATCGTTTATTACCAAGACCCACAAGAATCAATAAATACCTGGCAATGACGTCAATGGTGCTTTAGCTGCTACCATGTGATACCCTCTGTAGGGGTGGCACGTTAAGTCAAGCTTCTACCATTCCTGGTTTATTGGGATACTTTTAGGATACGCAGATCAGAGCTTAACCATTTAAACACTGTGATTCATCTTGTCATATCATAATACAGTCAAAACTGCCAAAAATCTGGTTTAGTTGGATAGGTGGTTTTATTAAAGAAAAGCAGATTGACTCACAACGTTATGTTATTGTTAGGAATATCCCCCCAGGAATTCTTTGAAAAGTGCCAGAAT
Organism: Branchiostoma floridae x Branchiostoma japonicum; assembly: GCA_013266295.2. NCBI lineage: Eukaryota > Metazoa > Chordata > Leptocardii > Amphioxiformes > Branchiostomatidae > Branchiostoma > Branchiostoma floridae x Branchiostoma japonicum. The sequence goes on along the minus strand of CM023833.1, from coordinate 5,480,810 downwards.
GGCAATAAGTCTGTCCTGGATAAATAAATAAAGAACAAAGAACAACAAAGAACATAATTGTTTCCAAGTTGAGGTGTTTTCATGACAAATATTAAGATAGATGAAAAATGGTGTGATTTGAGACATCATGATTTACTGCCATCAGGATTCTTTTACATGTACACTGCAGAAAGATAGCTGTTGACTTCAGGAAGAAATATAATAGGTTTTTGCTCCTTAGTACATTGTACATATAATTTTAGAAATGCAGGCCTAGGGTGTTTTTGTTAAAAACTTTCAAATGAAGCAGAGATTTCATGATTTTAGGCATGCAGATAGATTAGAAAGAGATGTACACATTTTTAAATTTATGTATAGGGACTCTGTTGAAATCTGAATTAATTTTTTGTGAGCGTGGAAGAAATTATATTCTGAATAAATTATTAAGTGAATGGTGGACTGCTCCTTTCCACAGAGAGGACCAGGGTGTTGAGCTACCCCCAGCAGGGAAGTACGCAACTGGTCTGATGTTCCTGGGCAAGAACACCTACCAACAAAGCCAGGACATGTTCCAAGAGCTAGCTGAAAAGTGTGGCTTGAGTGTAAGTCTTGTAGACTTGACATTGCATTGTGTCCAAATCAGGAATGCCCTGCAATAAGTTTACCACAAAGTTGATAATGTTTTCTTTGACTAAGTCTTACTTTTACATCTTCCTGTCATTTTATACACCTTCTAGGCAAGATAAGAATATCCTTAATTCCTAAAAAATGCACAAGAAAATAACATTTTTACAATATTGCTCTGTTGCTGTATAGGTCTTGTGTTGGCGTACAGTACCAACAGATGCTGACAAAATCGGCACTGTGGCCAGGGAGACGGAGCCGTGCATCAAACAGGTAAACGAGCAAACTGTCATCATGGTCATGATGTTTATTGACAATATTGTAGAGATATGATAGACTGAAATCATGAAATTCAGACAAATCAGTCAAGATATAAAAGCACCTTGAGTTATAGCTCCGGACACACAAATGCGACCGAAAACAGAACCTTCCCATGGAAGGATTTCATCCTCCCCGGAGGTAAAAACACATCTGTCAGTCAAAATCAGAGGCAGTTTGACATGAGACACCTTTAAGTTTAAAAAATGTAGAAAGAGTCAAAGTTTCAGATGGAGACTAAAATAAGCGAGGCTGCCCCTAGAAGTACATGTACCAACTATATCACTTTCATGAAATTTTTGTAATACTTGTTTTTAGACTCAAGGAATTCTTTCCACCTGCAGGTGTTTGTGACAGGTGACATGGAGCCTGAAAAGTTTCGTCAGCAGGTGTTCTCGCTCAGGAAACAGGCCACTCACAAGATATCCACCGACAACCGCCGCTTCTACATCTGCAGTCTCAACCAGGACATCGTGGTCTACAAGGTGACAGTTTGTTTGGATATGCCTATATTGTCAGAACATGATGTTGCGTCTTTTGCAAAGTGTACAAATGTAGCAAGCCAAAAACATCATGTGCGTTATCGTCCAGAATATATTAGGGAGCAATGATATAGCGTAACAAGTGTAATCTGATAGACTAGTATGATTCCAGACCTGCACTGGGACCTCATCTTGTTTACTAAGTATATCACATGTTTGGGGCTGAATATGAGTACAAGTCTGAATGAGTAACAAAATTTTTTTGTGTTATTTAAACAAAAAGTCAGAGAATGTACTTGTACATTGTTGCATGCTTACAGGAATGCAATTATATCTTTATAGAAATCCTTTATTGACTTTTTTCAGGGCCAGACCACCACAGCTCAGTTGTGGCAGTACTTCCTGGACCTGCAGGACCCAGACTACCTGACCCACCTGTCCCTGGTGCACAGTCGCTTCTCTACTAACACCTTCCCCAGCTGGGAGAGGGCACACCCACAGAGGTCAGACAACTTACACAGCCATGGCACTCTTGTGTGCAACTGTGCTCCCATTTTTCATTTATTGTGGGTTTTTTTTTTACAGAGTTTTCACAATGTATTTTGATGATTTCCTGCAAAATATTCCTTCCCTATGTTCACAACCAGGTCAACCTATAAGTTATAACAGATGTTTATTTACATGTAATACATCAACAGGGCTCGAAATACTGGATGCACGTGCATGTTCGTGCAGGTAAAATTGGGGCTGTGTATTATAGGATTATGTATCTGGGTGTATGTTGATTTTTACTCACCACATTGACTCTTACCACCTAAAATAATGCCATTGGCTTCTGAACAGTTTTTAGCATGATCCATACTTCTCAAAGTCTGAATGCACCAGTGCAGGTATGCAGAAAAAACGATTTCGAGCCCTGGTCAATGAAAAAGATGCTGCATGCCTGTTGGTAACACACCAGATCTATAGATTTATTATGAAACACTTGTCTGGAAACCTCACATTGAATGTTCCTCCTCCAACAATCAGATACCTGGCCCATAATGGAGAAATCAACACACTGCGTGGGAATGTGAACCTCATGAGAGCTCGGGAGGGCGTGATGTCCAGCCTGTCCTTCAAGGACCAACTGAAGGAGCTGTACCCTGTCGTAGAGAAGGATCAGTCCGACTCGGGATGTTTTGACAACGTCCTGGAGTTTTTGGTCAATGCCGGTGGCAGATCCCTACCCGAGGTAACTTCGCTAATCCTGCTTTGCCAACTGCATTTTCTACATGTTTTCTCAAGGATAAAAATGAATCAAGTTCAACACAGTCTCTCATTATGCAGATATCAATGATGTGGTCAAGTTCTGATATTGCTTGACAGTATCAGCTTGATATCCGATAGACATGCTTCCATTTCATCAGTTCAGACTATGTACACTGGCTGGAAATTTTTTTTATTAAGGATGCAAAAAATGTCTTAAAAATGTATTAATAACAGATTAAGTATGATTAAACAGAAGGATAAGAGCAAAAAAGAATGAATGGAAAAGCCATCACTGGCAAGAATTTTAAAAAATGTTATAAAAAAAAAATTAAGAAAATTCTCCATCAGCTCTTTCCGATGCACTCACAAGCTTGGTAGTCCTTCATGCTTTTCATCCCAATTGCTGGCAAAACCTGTATCAATCCTAACAGTTCGTTCGGTGTAATGTAGCCAGCTGCCGCCGTGCTGCGTGCCTGCGAAGCTGGTGTGTTACACCGAAGGGCGGTTATACCGGCTATACAGGTACAAATACAGACAGATAAAAATGGAATGAAAATAGCAATGGCACGTCAGACATGATCTGGACCAGTTATGCCCTAACTGGCCTTAGAGCTGAATCTATCAGACTTTTCTAACTGCTCTGTCTCATTTGTTCTTCCAACACTAGGCTGTCATGACAATGGTTCCCGAGGCCTGGCAGAATGATAAATATATGGAGAAAGGCAGGAAAGATTTCTACCAGTGGAGTGCCTGTGCTATGGAGCCCTGGGACGGACCAGGTAGCCATGACGAATTACCGATACATGTACTACCCCTAGGAGGCCTGACAGTGTGCTCGGCTTGCTTGGTTACCAGTGGAGAATGTTTCACCTCACTGGCTAAAATAACCTGCTCACCAGCATCTCTCTCCTGCAGGGGTTAGATTTGGAGTAGAGACCTTTGACCTGCATGTTCTGTTCTGTACTATCAAGAGGTTTGATATAACACTTTGAGATACTTCTCGAACTGTCCTTACTTTTCTACGTTCCCTACAGAACAGTTTTTTTTTTTAAAGCCGTTACCCTTGATGAATTTATTATTATCTTTCATGAATTTTCTTTCAGGAAACTTATTGAATGTTGCCTTTGTCCAATATTGGATACTACTACTTTGTACATGTTCTTGAGCTTGCCTTATTTGGTGCAAGAAGGTACAGGTATTTAGTTTCCAGGCCAAGCAGCCTATCAGCTCATGGTTGCAAATATTACTGAGCTTGCCTTATTTGGTATGACCTACATGTACAATCATGTTTGCATGTAGTTTCCAGCCAATCAGACCACCTAACAAATTTTAACCCCACTTCTTCTTGATCATGTCATCATTCATCATGGGCATAAAACCTAAGAGTCGTGACATATCCTGGAGATCTGATTGGCCGAGAGCTGGACTAGGGGAACATTCAAAATGTGCACACCCATTTATCGGGCGTATTAAGCCCCTGTGACACATAGCCAAATTTGGCCTCCCGAACACTAGCCGAACTTCCTCCAACTATGGTTGGGAGTATGTACAGCCAGGTTGGCTGGTGTCCGGGGGAAGGTTCTCAATGTGTGACAGGGGCTTCACACACATGTACACTGTACTGTAGGGAACGGTGAGAAGTGAGGATGTGTCCAACTTGTGTGGTCAGTTTTGGTGATAGTACACTGAAGTTATTGCAAGTCAGCCAGTCCTTTGAATGAACCTTCTTGGTTTTAAGAATTTTATTTCTAGGTTCTTCTAATTATTCATCACTGACATAAATTGTGTGCCTTTTCACTTTCATTTCGTTCATTGTCTTAACTGAGCTTTGCACTTTACATCTGGATTTCCCTTTTTGGCAATGAAATATTGATGCTGTGAACCAATGGGTTACTATCTCTCTCTGAAATCTGTGTAAAACAAGACTGGCTCAATATCTGATGAATACAGTAGGTTATTTTTTGCTGTGTGGAATGAAGCATGACCTTACAGCTGTACTTCACTACAAATATATTCAAAATAGATGATAATGCCATTTATGGCGAAACTGTGTCACTACTATGCTTATGAGACAATTACATGATTTACGTTTTCTCTGTTTTGATACTTCTTGAATGTTAACTGGACCTCAATCAGGGCTCAAAATACCAACCTGCAAACTACTTGCAAGCAGCAAAATATCAGAAAAAGGATTTTGAGCCCTGTTTAAGCCATCCAGGATGTCTGCAAAACTGACTGTGTGGCTGTAACTGACATAGAAACTAAACAATTTCCAGCATGCAGCCGGTCCAGAATTTCTAGGTGCAGTGGGATAAGGATGATGGTGGACAGCCCTACGTTGGAAGATTTGTGATTTTAAGTGCCACATTGTACCTAGAGTTCTTGTATCTGCCATTTTCAGCTCTGTTTACCTTCTCCGATGGGCGGTACATTGGTTCGATCCTGGACCGAAATGGGCTTCGTCCTTCGCGGTACTACGTGACCAAGTCGGGCTATCTTATCATGGCCAGTGAGGTGGGAGTGTTGGACATTCCTTCGGGGGATGTGCTGAGAAAGGTGTGTAAAGTTTCTAACTTGTCAAATACAGTGCTGATTAGTTTGAAATTCATACATTGTACACAGTTATTTTGCTTGAGAATCATGTCCTGTAATAGACGTTTGCTGGCAGTGTTCTAGACAGCCTGAAATTTTTTTCTGTCATCTCAATTTTGTTTGATGTAACATCATGTTGAGCGCCAAAGCATGACAATCCTTAAGGGGGGAGGGGGCAATTTTTGGATAATTTTGGAATCTTGACCCTCTGAAATGCTATTTCCTGCATTTTGAGGGGCATATTTTTCTGGTAGGCTTATCTTAGTTTCGCCAATTTTTGTCTGTCAAATATGATGGATTGGGCAAAATTTTTGTCTGTAATGAGCAGCAAAATTCCGTCAAATGACAGAAAGACGGACGCTGGCTAGAACACAGGTCGCTAGACTTAAGGGGGTTCAGCCTCAAATTGAGACCCGAAATAAAGTGAGATGTGCCCCAACAATGGAAGTGTTCTGATGAATATGACTGATGTGTTGTTGCAGGGCCGCCTGAAGCCTGGCAGGATGCTACTTGTTGACACCCAGATCGGTGAGATTAGCGGAGACACTGAGCTGAAGAGACAGATAGCTGGTGCCAGGCCTCATGGGGATTGGTTAAGCAAGGTGACTAAAATAACATCAATTAAACGTGCTCAATGAAAGATTTGGTGGCAAAACTGAACAAATTCTGGATAGCCACATCTTCATGTTATAAATATTTGCAGATACCAATAGAAAATATGGGATTTTTGGAGGGACAATATAAGGTTGTCATTGCCTTTCTGACATTTGAACCTATTTTTATATTAGCTTGTTACCTTGGATGACCTCTATAAAGCACAACCTACCGATGAAGTAAACAACAACATCACTCGCTACCCAAACGTGGAGGACGACCGTCGACTCCCCCTGTACGGCTACACTATCGAGACCCTTAGCATGCTGGTGCTGCCTATGGTCAAAAACAAGTGAGTTGAACCTTCTTGTGTAGCTTACATCAATCAGAAGCTAGCATACAATGTACCTATGATTTATACATCTTCAAGTAGAAGGCGTCATTTGTAAGCAATTGTACTTTTTGCCTGATACTTGTTAAATATATGTGAATAAATAAATAAATTTGTACATCTAAAGCTAGCAGTTGATGATAACTTGTACTGCAGACCAAAACAACACAATCAGAGATGGCAGACTTCATACTATCCAATATATATACTGCTTTGCGACCCTTTCACTGAAAGTTCCAGGAACAAAAATAGGCTAGCATGCACTGAGAGTTTGGCAATGTTGCATTGTGTTATTTGGGAATTGCAAAAAAAAGGCATATGTTGCCAAGCTAAAAACAATAAACTAAATGTATTTCACTTTCTTGGGGTGAAGTTTGCAAAAAAATAATACAACAAAAGGAAAATCTGTCAGTTAAAATAGGGTTGGTTCGAGCCAGTGAAAAGTTGCTTTAAGCCAGTGGAAACAACCATGAATTTTTCACCATATCAAAACTTTCATTGATATAGTTTGGTACTGTAACTGAACATGTTGAATCAGGCCAGCTAGGCCTTTATTCATTTACTTTATGTGCAGTGCTGTGACAGTTTTGATATTGCTGGTTTTAGAATATTGTACAACACTATTTCCTCTTGTCTTTCCCCACAGGAAAGAGGCCCTGGGCTCTATGGGTAATGATGCTCCCCTGGCCTGCCTGTCCCAGTACAGCCCTCTGGTGTTCGAGTACTTCAAACAAATGTTCGCTCAAGTCACCAACCCGCCCATCGACCCATTCAGGGAGAAAATCGTCATGTCCCTGGTAAGAAGAAACATTATCATATACTAAATGAACTGTATGGGATTGTACAAAACCTATTTCTCAATGTCATACACTTATGCACTGTAGGAAAATTCATATTTCTAATACAACTAGACAAACCTTCAAAAAAACATCTAATGATAGTTAATTTTGCAAATGTTAACTGTATCGATATCTATTCAGCATGTTTTGTTGTGACCTGTACTTAGCCCAGTGTGGCAAAAATGTGCAGTAAAGGATGTAATTCATTAAAAGCATGATTATCCATTGTCATGATTGACACCTGTCCATTGTTACATCATCATTACAATGTACATGTTTACACTCATCAGTTGTTTAACACCAGTCCTTGTTGTTAATATGAATTACACTTGTCCATCGTCAACAGGCCTGTCCCATCGGTCCTGAGTCGAACATCTTGGAGCCAAGTGAGGGTCAGTGCAAACGACTGTTTCTGCAGCACCCCATGTTGACCTTACAGGACCTGGAGGTCGTCAAGGCTACCAGGGTCCATGGCTGGAAGGTGACTTATGATCATTTTAAACTTATTTCCAGCCTCCTTGTCTCTTACTTTCAAGTTTTCCAAGTTTGAAAAAAAAGGCAATCAGAGATGTTACCTTCATCCCTTTCAATACATCTTCAGTACTGCTATATTTATCTGGGAGACCAATTAGACAAAAAAAATTAAATTTAGGTTTTATTGTTATCTGTAAGTTGACGTCAATCCATACATTGCAAGGACATCAATCCATACATTTTTTTTTGCTCATATCAAAATCAAGTTCCCAAATCTCCTTTATGCAAAGTTCAGGTGGAGTTTGGAGTGATTTTAGTAGATATGTAGATATGATGACACATGCAGTTGTACTCGATGTCATATCCAACAAAAAATACCCTCCTTTTCCCTTCTGTATGTCTGTACCAGACCTGCACCATTGATGTGACCTATCCTGTTGAGGACGGCACCCGTGGTCTGGTGCCTGCCCTGAACCGCGTGTGTGACGACTGCTCTCAAGCCTCCAAAGAAGGATTCACTTTCCTCATCCTGTCTGACCGAGCCGCATGCAAGGAGAGGGTGCCTATTGCGTGAGTCATTCAGGAATTTTATTACTTGTATGCAAATTCAGACTTGTCTAGTACATGTACATACTATTAGATATAGATACTTGGTATAATGCAATTCCAATAAATCCGTTTTTGTTCTACTTGGAGAACAAAATGTCATTTTTATGCTTGTTGTTTCAACCCCAACCTCCAGTCAGATTGGTTTTTGCAAAGGAAAAGTATGGTGTTCTAGCCTTCTTTAAAGGTGGTGAAAGTAACACTGCTTTGCAATGATCAGGCTTATGTTGATATTGCTCTTTCATACCTACTGAAGGGTATGTTTTAGTGCTTATTATGGCTCCTGAGGAATATTATGTTGTTGAAATTAATTTGAATTCACATTTTGTACTCCAGCCTGTAGTGTTTAAGACTAAGGACCATTGGTGCTGTGTCATTGTGCCACAGTGAAATGTATACAATATACAAATTGTACCTTCCCTGCAGCTCTCTGCTTGTATGCGGTGCAGTCCACCATCACCTGATCAACACTAGACAGCGGCTGAAGGTCGGACTCATCATGGAGACTGGGGAGGCAAGGTGAGGTTTAAACATCCTTCCTCACAGAATCAAAATGTAGGCAGTGTGGTTGTCTTGAGGCTTGTTCACTCCAAATTTTAGGGTCTTTGTACCCTTGCGAAAGGCATCTAACACCAATTCACTCACTTGACTCTGACCTGCAAATGTTTGAGGAGAGCCACACCTCAAGCATATTTAAGAGCCCAACACACTTATTCTCTGTGAAAGATTTTAACAAAAATGCCCCTGCAGTTCAAGAACAAGTTTCTAGGGGGGACCAAATCTACACCACATTTCCTGACATGAAAAGCTATCTGCCATCCAAAAAACTAAAACCATAGCATGGCCAGGACGAAAAAATACAAAAACAGGAATTTCTCTTGCAGTACCAAGAAAAGCCACCAGGAGGCTCAAAATCAAGCTTGACCACCTTCTTCTCAAGATCTACCCACATACCAAATATCATCACAATCCATTCATACCTTCTTAAGTTATGCTGACCACAGATACGCAGAAATACCCAAAACACCTCCATGAAAGAAAATCTTTCTTTTCTTGTCCACAGGGAGGTGCACCACCTGTGCTTGTTGCTAGGTTACGGTGCAGATGCCATCTGTCCGTACTTGGTGTACGAGAGCGTCATCAACCTTTCGGACCAGCGGCTTCTGGATCCGCCCCTGACTGAGCAGCAGATCATGGCCAACTACCTCCAAGCCTCGCAGACTGGCATCAGCAAGGTCATGGCCAAGATGGGCATCTCCACACTGCAGAGTTACAAGGTCTGTATGGATTGAAAATACATGGGTGTAAGAAATGAATTTTTGTAGGAAATGAATTCGCAAGTTGAATATTCTTAGAAGGGCAGCCTCCTTACTATGGGAGGCATTTGTCCTTTTGTATTACAGTCAAACTTGCCAAAGTGACCACCTCTACAAGCTGACCATCTGGTCATGACGACTGCTTTTTCTTGGTCCCGAAATTTTTTCCATTAATGCAAGCATAAAGTGACTTGCCCAAGCTGACCATTCGCATGGTGACGTTGCAGCAATGCAGTCTCATATGTGACTGTCTATATCTCTCCTCATCTTTGTTCATGACTGGTGTAAAAAGAACCAAACTTGCAAATTATTTATTTATTACCAACCCAATGAACCTAACAACCAAGGGTTTTCACATTGCATCCGATGCTTCAGTGACTGTCTGTCACCTTCTTCAGGACAGATGGTCATCGAAATGTTGGATGTGAAAACCCCTGGTTGTGTATTCAGCATACAGCTGCATCAATAACCTCATTGAGTTAGTAAATAATTTGCAAGTTTGGTCAGTCTCTTGCCAATGTGATGAAATTATTCACACCTGTAAATGCTGTAACAGTTTATTTTCTACCTTACAGGGAGCCCAGATTTTCGAGGCTGTGGGCCTTGGTAAGGAGGTTGTGGACAAATGTTTTGCTGGCACAGCCTCCCGCCTGGGAGGGGTCACTTTTGAGATGCTGGCACGAGAGGTCAGTAAAACCCATTTTTATGAACTGACATCAATTCATTAAATGTGATAGACTAAGTCATATTGTAATTTTGCATTAAATTACCTATCTCAATATTGTACATAACTTATATGTAGTGATCATGCCAGTTAGCTTTTGGATACCTTTTAATGTTGCTTCTAATCATAGATATTACCTTATCTGACATCTTGTTCACCATTGCATTGCATCTTTTGCATTTGTAGAGTCTGAACCGACACTGTGTGGCTTTTGCGGATCGAGACTGTGACAACTATGTCATCCAGAACCCTGGGTTCTACCACTGGAGAGATGGGGGTGAGAAGCACATCAATGATCCTCTCAGTATTGCAAACTTGCAGGTATGTCCCTTTTTTCCAACTATGTGACTAAAATGTCTTCAATACTACATAAAGTTACATGTTTTTATTATTGAGGAACTTACATGTAGGTTAGGTTTTGGGTAGCATTTGTAGGGGCAACCTGGTTGTTTATAGATTGTTTGTGCTTTTTTTTAGCATCATAACTCAGTAAGCTATGGTTGGATTGCTATGGACTTTGGTTCATGTATGTGGTTAGGTCTTCATCAAAGAAACAATACATTTTGGGCCCTGGCAGCTTTGCTGACAGGTACTGCAGAAGAACTTACAGGTTTTTTTTTGACAAAGCAGTCACTGGTTAAGATTTAGAGGTCTCAAGTTTATTAGTCTTTAGCTACGTCCTGCTTTAATGTGCATAGTATACTATAAAACAACAAAGTTCTGACTTTTTATTAGGATGCAGCCAAGAACAAGAACAAGGGTGCCTATGAGAAGTTTAAGGAGTCCACCCTGGAAGCTGTGAGAGCCTGCACCCTCCGTGGTCAGATGGACTTGAAAACGCTGGATGACCCGCTGGAGCTATCACTTGTCGAGCCAGCCTCAGAAATTGTAAAGCGATTTGCAACAGGTAGACCTTCCTCCTCTATCATATCGACAGCTAGATTGTATAACAATGCACACTCCAGTCTTTCCATGATGGGTCCATGGTAGTGCAAGGCAAAAAAGTGACAAAACACTTTCTAGGGTACAGGTTTGAGTTCACATTGCTCATAATCTGCTTTGCAATGACATTAAATACTGTACTGGCATGGCTGAAAAGCTAACATTAGGTGTACATGATTGTGTTTTTGGTGTAAATTGATTTTTTGAAGTGATGCATCTGTTTGCCCCAGATTTGGGTGCTCATTGATTGACTTAATCACAAAGAAATGAATGTTCTTTACTTTAGGTGCCATGAGCTTTGGCAGCATCTCCTTAGAGACCCACACCACTCTTGCCAAGGCCATGAACAGTGTGGGAGCCAAGAGCAATACAGGGGAAGGGGGTGAAAACCCTGAACGGTACCAGGACCAGCCCAGAGAGAACAGTACCAGGTCTGCCATCAAACAGGTATGTAGTAGAGCTGGAGGATGTACTTTAAGGTTATACACTAGCTTGATCTTGGTTCTGTATTGATGCTGACATAACTGCAGTTTTAATACTGTTAGATGGTCTTATATCCTTTGGTGGAAACACCTGTCAGTATGATTCTATCATATTCAAAATAAAGGACAAAATGTATAGGGATGAATTATTGAATAAGGAAAATGAAAGCAAAAAATCTCAATATTCTGGGGATGTGGGGATAAATGAAAACCAAAAGCAATCTATACTCGGTGTGGCTTTTTTTCTAATATTTTACAATAGATTTGCTTTTCAGAGCTTACAGTCATAAACAAAACTGAGCTATGATTTATGCTTTGCTTTTTACATTATCTTACAACATATACCATGACGAAGTGCCCAAATAAAGTAGCCAGTTTCCCTGCAGTGATTCCTGTCTCATGTCTGGGTTTGACTTACCAGGTTGCCTCAGGGAGATTCGGCGTGACCAGCGACTACCTGGCACACTCTGATGACTTGCAGATTAAGATGGCCCAGGGAGCAAAACCTGGAGAAGGTGGCGAACTCCCTGGTCACAAGGTGTCCAAAGACATCGCCAAAACTCGCAAATCCGTCCCGGGAGTCGGACTCATCAGCCCCCCTCCCCATCACGACATCTACTCCATCGAAGATCTGGCTGAGCTCATCTACGACCTGAAGGCGGCCAACCCGTGTGCACGCATCAGCGTCAAGTTGGTGTCGGAAGTAGGGGTGGGAGTGATTGCTGCTGGCGTTGCCAAGGGGAAAGCGGAACACATCACGATCTCTGGTCACGACGGGGGGACCGGAGCGAGCAGCTGGACGGGCGTGAAGCATGCTGGGTTGCCATGGGAACTGGGAATCGCTGAGACCCACCAGACACTGGTCATGAATGACCTGAGATCAAGGGTGTGCCTACAGACTGATGGACAGATAAGGACAGGTTAGTAAATTCATGTCAGGTATTCATTTTTCTTTGTTACCGGTATGTTTACCTTTGCAGAAGGAAAACATTGTTTTTGCTCAGTTTCTTCCTCTTCTTCCTCTTCTTCTTCTTCTCCAAACAAATAAGGTCAATGACCTGGACAAGACGTCTGTCACCATGGTAACTAGTGCTGTAGCACCCTGTGGTGTTGGGTAGTTTGAACAGTAGTTTGTTATTTGCTTTCAGAATGTGAAAACGTGTGTGTGCTTTGAATGTGTGACAGGGGCATTAATACATGTATACACAATTTTTCAAAATTCCATCCCACTACCAGGTCGAGACGTAGTGATCGGAGGGCTGCTTGGTGCAGATGAGTTTGGCTTCTCCACCGCTCCTCTCATCACCTTGGGATGTACCATGATGAGGAAGTGTCACCTCAACACCTGTCCTGTGGGCGTAGCAACACAGGTATGGTTTGAATGAACGTTAGCATATTGATAGGTAAACAGGTACTACCAGCCTCTGTGGGTCTGATTTTCAACTTCAGCTTTCAGGCATCAAAGCTGCTTATCATCTTTTACAGACAGCAGTCAAATCTCCTTGTAGGCAGATCTTGAATGCTGCAAAACTATGGATAGTTTAGGAGATTGACTTTTAATTTTCACCAAGAATGCTAAGGGCTAACATTTTTCCCAGCTGCACTTTTGCAAAGTTTTATTGATGGCAATATTATGAAATGCTAAGCTGAGCACTTTCCGTCACAATGTGTTCAGATGTATAATTGTTGAAGAATGTATTATCAAACAGCCTATCTACATTTTGTGAACACACAGGCCCTATAAGACACTGCAGAGAACGGTTGTTGGGTTTGATACATCGTTAAGTTTGGATAGGTTATATAATGTTACTCAGTAATGACCTGCCTATTCCTTAGTGTATATGGTGTCATAAGGCCTGGTCATTTCCTATGACCACCTCTTAAACCAACTTGTTTGCTTTGCTCACTCGGCAGTTTAATTGGTGGCTATAGGAAATGACCAGGCCTTATGACACCATATACACCTCAGGGCGGGTCATTAACCCTTACATAATTTTTGCGTTAACAACTTTGAGAGAAGATGATCAGACTCTGGACCTTGATTGATGATGTTTCATGTACAGGACCCAGTGCTGAGAGCCAAGTTTGCAGGGAAGCCTGAATATGTGGTAAACTATCTGTTCTACCTGGCTGAAGAGGTGCGTGACTTGATGGCCAAGATGGGATTCCGAACCTTCCAGGAGCTCATCGGTCGGGCAGACATGCTCAAGATGGTGGAGAAACCGATGAACGAGAAATCTGCGCTGTTGGATTTCGAGCCCATCCTCAAAAACGCACTTGACCTGCGACCTGGTATCAACATTGTGGCAGGCAGCATTCAGCAGGACTTCCAACAGGAGAAGAGAATGGTGGGTCGATAATTTATGTCCTACTGAATTTCCTGTCTTAACGCTTATATTGCAATATTGTAAGTTTTCAAAACTTAAACTTGCAAGGAGGAAAAACTCTTCAAATACTCAAGACAGCATTCCAGCTGTAATACAACATTAACCTGATGAAGCCTAATGCTATCATAATTTGCAATGAACTTACATTTTTTTCTACAAATTGCAGGATACAGGTGAGTATTTCAAGCTCTGCCTGATTAACGTTAGCTTATAACAGATCTAGGTTGGTTTGAAATTGTCAACTTGTAGCAGTTGTCAGTAATGATTGGTTCATGTTTGTGGTAGCCAATGAGAATTTTTTTTTAATGTTTGAAGGACAACAAACTTGTTGAGGAGGCCAGTGATGTGCTGGAGGGGAGGAAGCCCTCAGTGGACATCCGAATGGACATCCAGAATGAAGCCAGGGCATTTGCCAGCACCCTGAGCTACAACATCTCCATGTGAGCAAAACACACTCCTTCCAGATGTCATGATGATGATGATGATGATGATTAGTTTATTGAAAGAAATTCACACAATCAGTCACAGGCAGTCAACAGACTGAATTAGCGCCAGACTTTACAAAAAGTATTAAGATCAATCAAGTGGATAAAATCTAATAGCACATAAAATCTAGTAACACAATATAAAAGATTACATTTAATTCAGTACTTTAAATTTTGTCATTACAGAGATACATAAAATCTCAAACCAAGTTGGCATATTCTTTGTTTTCCCAGATCGAACTGTACACGTTTTACATGTTTTTCTGTAAATTCACTTGAATTTCATAGAAATGGTATAGATGCTAACGGTGCACACCCCAGTTCTTCCGCGACCGGGGTCCGTGGTAGTCCGCGGTCAAAAAGTGACGAAAGGGTTTTGAGTGGTCAAGTTTGAGTTCACATTTTTCCTAATCTGCTGTGAAATGATACCAGATACTAATATGGCTGAAAAGTATAAGAAGTGGTGTTTTTGGGGTAAAGAATGATTTCGGCCTGGATCCTCACTTCCGGGTATTCTTGCGCCTCGAGCGTGATCCGCCCATTTGACCCAGATTCTTCAGTTATGCGTGGTGTGGGCGGATTTGGGACCCCTCGCGCCGAGGATGATTACAAAAACTGCAGTACTAGGATTTTCTTTATAATTGAATCAAGTATACTCGAGGTTTGTATCTTTCTGCCAACACCAGTCGTTTCTGCCGGAAAATTCTTTTTGTCCTGGTTTATCTTACGCGAAAAGTCCCAATTTTGTGCATTAATTTTGGCATAAAAATCATGATTTTTCTGTTAATTTCACAAAAATTAAAGAGTTTGAAGAAACAAAAGTCAGTCAGTCTTGTAGCTGAAGGGATATCCTTCTATCCTATATACAGTTATTTGGCTTCCGAATTATTCCCTGGAAGAGACGGTCGCTAGACTCGAGGGTGTGCAGACTGGAATGGAAGCCCGAAAAAAACTGGGGTGTGCCCCCTTAATCGGACCCATCCTGCAAAAAATATTAGCTCAAACAGCCAACAAATTGCATTTTATCCAGCAAAGTGTATATACTCTACCCAGCCCGAGCCAAAAAAATTCGGATTTCGCAAGTTTTAAAATGATTATAGAATGTCATATAATGCGCTCATTTGCCCCCCTCCCCACGCCCCCCCCCCCTCCGAACATGGTCATACAACCTTCGAAGCGTCTGCACTAAACACCGATGACGTCATATTTACCGAGACGCCGTTATTTGTTTCCTCCTATTCCCGGGGGAATTGGAAATCATATACGTGGGCTTGACAGTGAGTCCTATACTGCACAGGAGACGTTTTTTGGTGAAAAAATGTCCTTGATGACGTCACTGTCGCACTTTCCTTCCAAAGCACGTTTCAAGTTCGGCCTCGCACTAGAATTCAACTTTCAGACAAATAAATCCTAGCAATCAGATGATACATCCCAAGGCTTGTATATCACATCGAGACCGACACCAAACTGCACAGCCTTGTCCCAAAAGATGCACATTTATACCGTCCTAGCCGCTAGAAGGACAGAGCAGGATTCCATCCTGACCACATATACAACATTTAGCTTCATTTTCCTGCAAAACAAAATGACTCTTGGCAGCAGAAACGCTTGGGTGAGATAGCTAGGTTTATTCTCTACCAGATATGACCAAAAAATTAAAATCTAACTGTTTCCTACCGACGTACGGAACTTAAAACCATGTCGTTCCCACTTAAAGAGATCGGCTAGAGGTGGGCTTTGTGACGTCATCAGCTAAACTGCGTTTTAGGTGGTTTACACCGTTTACTGTAGTCAGAATTAAAAGAAATGGCTACTCCATCGCAAGAACACTACCCTGCCATTCCTTTACAAGGCTATACTTGATCATTGGACATAGTTACATGGAGTAAAACCTCTTCAAAAGAATAAGGGCTTTGTGACGTAATTCCCATTATGTGTGTGAATGGAACGCGCTCGTGGAGGCGCAAAAGGAGCCTCCCGACATGGTAACTTTCAACCACCTGTTACTCGTGAAGGAAAAGTCGCAGACAACTCAAACTTGGCAGGGTGATAGAATATGACGGGTTAAATTAAAAACCAATGTTAATTAAAATTTGACCCAATTAACGGTGCACACCCCAGTTCTTCCGCGACCGGGGTCCGTGGTAGTCCGCGGTCAAAAAGTGACGAAAGGGTTTTGAGTGGTCAAGTTTGAGTTCACATTTTTCCTAATCTGCTGTGAAATGATACCAGATACTAATATGGCTGAAAAGTATAAGAAGTGGTGTTTTTGGGGTAAAGAATGATTTCGGCCTGGATCCTCACTTCCGGGTATTCTTGCGCCTCGAGCGTGATCCGCCCATTTGACCCAGATTCTTCAGTTATGCGTGGTGTGGGCGGATTTGGGACCCCTCGCGCCGAGGATGATTACAAAAACTGCAGTACTAGGATTTTCTTTATAATTGAATCAAGTATACTCGAGGTTTGTATCTTTCTGCCAACACCAGTCGTTTCTGCCGGAAAATTCTTTTTGTCCTGGTTTATCTTACGCGAAAAGTCCCAATTTTGTGCATTAATTTTGGCATAAAAATCATGATTTTTCTGTTAATTTCACAAAAATTAAAGAGTTTGAAGAAACAAAAGTCAGTCAGTCTTGTAGCTGAAGGGATATCCTTCTATCCTATATACAGTTATTTGGCTTCCGAATTATTCCCTGGAAGAGACGGTCGCTAGACTCGAGGGTGTGCAGACTGGAATGGAAGCCCGAAAAAAACTGGGGTGTGCCCCCTTAAAGGAACTTCTGGCTTAGCACACCATGTCAAAAGTACATGTAGTTATAATGCTAATATGACCTGACATTGAGTCATCTCTTTCTGTCCACAGGAAGTATGGTGAAAAGGGTCTCCCAGAAGGCAGCATCAACATCTACCTGAAGGGGTCAGCTGGGCAGAGCTTCTGTGCCTTCCTGGCACATGGGGTTAGGGTGGAGCTGGAGGGAGATGCCAATGACTATGTGGGAAAGGTAAAAATGTGTTCTTATTAAATATGGTTAATGTAGATCATACTAGATGCAGTAATGGTGAACTAAGATCATAAATGTATCATACCCATCTGCAATCAAACAAAATTGCACTTGGCAATGGACCAATCCTACAGTCCCGCCTGCCTCGATCCATACATAAAAATGTGTGACCGACATGCAGCCACTCTCTCTCATTGGTCGAACCGTTAATTGTCATGATATCATTGGTTGAACTGATAATTGTGATGGACAGTCAGGAAAGGTCCATTGCTAAGCTGACAGAAGGAAATGAAATGTTCACTAAAAAAACTTCTTTTGCATGGATAAATATAATAGCCTGGGTGCCATCCGATTTCGGGCTGGCCGTTACAAAATCGGATGGCACCCAGGCTATAAATATAATAATGGACAATGTTAATATTGACTGAGGAAAGATTCAGTTAATATGTATACATTGTACCAGATAGCCTGTGGATCATTGCTGCAGTGGAGGATAGGATGAAGTGAAGAGGCACAGTCATAGAGAAGTTCTGAGTAATCTTGATGGAGTGACTCAGGTTTAAGATCACTGTGACAGTTTTTTGCTTGTTATTTTTCAGGGCCTGTCAGGAGGTGAGGTGGTCATCTATCCCCCACGTAGTCTCCCTGAGGATTTTGACACCACAGAAAACATCATTATTGGTAATGTTGTGCTGTACGGAGCCACGTCGGGCAAGGCCTTCTTCAGGGGGCAGGCTGCGGAACGCTTCTGTGTCAGGAACTCTGGGGCAACAGCTGTTTGTGAGGTGGGTTTCCTCAAACTCTAGTATTAGAAAGTTGTATTCTCATCTTTCGGCACCTGGAGTTTTTTTTCCATTTGTAAGAAAGTGAAAATTGCAACAATGCAAATAGCAAACTCTTTGTAGAAACAGCAGCAATAGCTTAGTGGTAGAGTGCTGGTTCAATTCCCGGTCAGACTCATACCCAAGGCTTTAAAAAATGGTACATACTGTTGCTCTGCTTAGCACTTGAAAAATATAATAGAAGTTGAATGTTAAACACACGAGATACCAGTGGACTAGAAATGGAAATGAGCACTGCCCAATGCTACATAATGGTGTGTGAAGGAACTTTTTAAAAACATTTTTGTAAGCAACGTACAGCAAAACAGGAAACACTGCAGCAGCAGCTGCATAAAGTGGATTGCATGTATGTTGTAAAATTTGTTTAGATGGTTTCCTTCTGATGTTTGAGACTTGAGTACCTGTTGTTCCTCCAGGGTTGTGGTGACCACGGGTGTGAGTACATGACAGGAGGGAGGGTCATCATCCTGGGACTGACCGGCAGGAACTTTGCAGCGGGCATGTCAGGAGGGTTGGCCTATGTACTGGACACGTAAGTGCTTGCTCTAAAGCGTCTGATTTGACAGATATCAGGCACCATTATGACTGACCATCACTACAAGAAAAGGGCGGGTCATAATGGTATTATCTCTGTGTGCTTTATCCCAAGTCATAGTCACTTACATGTACGGTAGCATTCCATTGGTCAACTCAGTAACAGCTACATTTTGTAAGAGGCGAGCTAATGCCACAATTCTGTTGAATATTTTAGTAGAAGTAGAACCATACATGTACGTCAGACTGAGTATATTAGGGATTTCAGAATCTTGATGGACAATGTAGTTTGTTACTGCATTGATTTGCACAATACATGCATATGCTTGGAACAAATTGAATGGACATCTATTAAAGAGTACAAAGAGGATGTTTGATCATATTTTGCTCTGTTGTCACCAAGTGGGTGAAAACACTGCCTGCAAAACTTTCAACTTGAATGAAAACACTGCCTCCCTACAGCCAGAAGACATTCCAGACCAAATGTAACGTGGAGCAGGTCTCACTGGACCCAGTGGAGGAAGCGGAAGATGTCAGATTCCTCCAGGACACCATCAAGGAGTTCCATGAAGCCACAGGTTCTGTCATTGCCCAAAGGGTGCTCCAGAACTGGGCTGCTTACCAGCCTCAGTTTGTCAAGGTCAGTTGTGACATTATCATGGCTAGTATCAAGCTGGTGTGTTATGCCGAAGGGTGGTTATACCTGCTATACATATACAGATACAGAGAAAATAAGTAAGGCTTCAATTGAGTCTAATACAGTACCTTTGTATTTTTATTCGTTTTACAAATTCCTGACAGTATGTAACTTTTGGTGGTCAAAGCTTGCCAAGTCAGATAAGTATTTTCTTTGTAACTGTTCTCAATCTGTGCACCACTGCAGATATTTCCCCACGAGTATCGCAAGGCCCTGGAAAAGCTGAAAGAGGAAGAAGCCATGCAGGTTGCTGCTGCACCTGTTGTAAATGATGACAACAAGCTGGTGAATGGTACCAATGGCAACGGAAAACCAGAAAAGGGTGCGCAGGAATCTCCCGAGGCTAGGAAGAAGCCCAAGATGGAGCCCGGAGTGTTGGACATCGAGGACACCATCCCCGATGCCGAGATGGACACCAAGAACCAGAAGAGGGTTACGGAGCAGTTGGACAAGGTTCGCGGCTTTGTGAAGTACGAGAGGAACACAGAGGCCTATCGCAATGTCAAACAGAGGCTCAACGACTGGAAGGAGATCTATAACCACAAGGGTGTACGCTCCCAACTCAAGGTGCAAGCAGCAAGGTAAGGCAACAGTGGGAAGTTTGTCTCTATGCGATTTACCTTATTTCTTCTTTGACTCCTATTCCTAAGATGGCCAGGATGCATGTGTTTGTTGCACATGTACCCGGTATTACGATGATTATGATTATTGAATGCACTTTGGGATCTATAAAATTGTGTGTAAATTTTGTCTTACATTCCTACATTTGTACCCCACAGATGTATGGACTGTGGAGTTCCCTTCTGCCAGTCTCACAGTGGCTGTCCATTGGGCAATGTCATCCCCAAGTGGAACGACCTGGTCTTCCATGTAAGTCAGACAAAAATTCTAGGGATAGTTTCCAAGGTATGATTGGGAAGGGTTGTGGAAAAATCTGGCAAAAATCACAAGACACATGAAAAGATTTGTTACATGTACATGTAGAACTTGTTTGATGTCCCCTTTTTTCGTCGCAACTAAGAAAGAGAGGAACATCGATAGATAGGATATCACTATGCAAATTAAGACCTCATTTGCATAATTAATGAAAATGCTATAATACCAGAGTGATAAATGACAGGAATTTTATACTGTATACAGCATTTTTAAGTTAAGTAAAGGTTGAATGACATGGAAGAGACCATTTTTGCATGGGGAGGAGATGGAGTGAAATATGCTGTATTTGCTCACAAATATGGACCTCTCTAGTTTATTGTGTTTGACCCTCGCCTCCTCCATTACCATGACGAATTGAGTTTTTGTATGAATAAATGCATTAAATAAAAAATTTGTACCATGAATGATTCCTCAGGACCAGTGGAAAGAGGCTTTGGACCGGCTGCTGCAGACAAACAACTTCCCAGAATTCACTGGGAGGGTCTGCCCTGCCCCTTGTGAGGTCAGTACCAGTCTTACTTGAGATTTTGATCTAGAGTTAGACCAGCAAAGAATCATTTGGCACAGAAAGATTCCTTAGTTTTGAATGTTGAATGCCCTTAGAAATATTTTACGCTTTTGGCTGGGAATTGTCTGTATCTCAGACCAATAACTAATTCAACTTCTGTTCAGGTTGTAGCTGGGGCCATGATGCCTACAGGGGATCCTTTAACATAAACATATTATACTAATGTCAGTTCACCTTAATTCGTTGTGTACCTATATTCTTAACATACTCAATCTCTGTGACAAAAGAGTACATGATTGTATGAGTGATGGCAGGAAACATGATGCAACCACGTTTTTGCAAATTCATACATTTGTATCTCTAGTCAGTAGCATGGCTACTGCTGACAGAGAGTCGATTCAGAAGTGTTTTAATGTATTTTCCCGTTTCTAGGGTGCCTGTGTCTTGGGGATTAATGCCAAGCCTGTGACGATCAAGAATATCGAGTGCGCCATTATCGACCATGCATTCGAGCAGGGCTGGATGGTGCCCCACCAGTACCCGTCTACTGGGAAGAGAGTGGCCGTTGTTGGAAGTGGTCCGTCCGGCCTGGCCGCCGCAGCACAGCTGTGTAAGGTGAGGACTCAGTATGATTGTCTGTAAAAAACTATGTTTTTGTTTGAATGTTTTCAATAACAGGTCCAGACCTGTACCTGAACCCATGCACTGTACCTAAAATTTGTTTAGGTACACTGCAGCTCTACTCTAATAATTTTTAGGAACCAAAATAGCCAATCCTTACACTTTAAACTGCAAAATATCACTGCCATCAGTGCTAACTTTATCATAAAACTTTGGGGGAATTTTAAGTCAATGTTGTCAATTAGAATGTTGATCATTATATGACATCAGGGCCTTACTTTTTCCTGTGCAGGCTGGGCACCATGTGACAGTGTATGAGAGAAATGACCAGATTGGTGGACTGTTGCGCTATGGCATCCCTACCATGAAACTCAGCAAGGAGGTGAGCTTATACAGGAGTTGGCATTATAAGTCAGTAACATGACCTTCAGCATTATTTTGGCATCCTCTCTGCCAGGTGTGCTGCCTCTGTATGAGACAACCCTGGCACATAGCCCTACAATCTGTTCTACAGCTGTTGGCACTGGCCAGCTGTCAGCCAATCAGGTACCCATTTGGCTGTTTTTCCTGGCAAAGTTACCAGCCGATCACATAATCGCTTATGGTAAAGAGGCGACATGATTAGTTGGTAACTTATCCAGGAACAACAGCCATCAATGAAGGCTGCCAGAAGCATGGATAGTCGGCTGAAACTGGACATGTCAAGATGACTTTATAACCGGACAAATTACTCATGCCCCTGTTTTCATATTTGAAATGACAATGAGAAAGTGTCAGACAGGATTAAAATCTTTTAGGGAAGCAAACTAGCCTTTGAACCGAACTTTTATATTTAGTTCAATCATAAGTTAGAGGGATCCTGGGCCCTACTAGGGTTTGGGTTGGCGTTAGGAAGGGCATTCTGCCGTAAAAGGCCTGCTTCAAAAAAGACTTGCACTTGATGCAAGCACGTCTAACCCCCGTTTCGGGGAAAAAAGACGTTAAAACTGGATAGAAAGAAAGAAAGAATAAGTGGTACTCAGTCACTGTTTCTGTTTCCCACCCCAGGTGGTCCAACGTCGGGTGGATCTGATGGCTGAGGAGGGCGTGGTCTTTGTTACCAACACACAGATCGGAAAAGATCTGCCGGCAAAGACACTGTTGGGCGACAACGATGCAGTCCTACTGGCTTGTGGAGCCACATGGCCACGTGACCTACCTATTCCAGGTATGTTTGGCTTATGTACTTCAAAAGAAATTGCAAACTGTTGGGGAAAGACAGCAAAAAGACAAAATGCCATAGACAAAGGTCGCTTTATCTGAAGTATAAAGGTTTGTATAGGATGCATAGCCCTGTTGGTTGTTTTTTCTTACCTGCCCACTTCATTGATTTCTTGCAAAACACGGAGAACTAACAAATCAAATTGATGTGGCCATGTGGTAACTGTTGAAGAACACTTGAGTTTATTTCAGAGGTCAGCTATTTTAGCTTTCATGCTTTTTCACTTTATTCAGGCCGAAAACTGCAAGGAATTCACTTTGCCATGAGTTTCCTGGAGAAATGGCAGAAGAAGCAGCATGGAAATACCACCATCAGTCCCATCATGGCCAAGGACAAGGATGTGCTGGTCATCGGAGGTGGTGACACAGGAGTGGACTGTATTGGCACTGCTCTTAGACAGGTAGATTTGGCATTTATACTAATTGGACTAGCTAGTTAACTTGGACAAGTGACAGGTATTTTACCATAAAATGTATATTTATGTGGTGTTCTTCAATTTTATTCTTGAACATAACAAAAACTTGTATGGTGGGGTAGACCTTGTGCACAATCTCATGTACATGTACTAAAAGAAAGAACGCTGTGCCTTCTCCAGGGTGCCAAGACTGTCACAACATTTGAGATCCTTCCCGAGCCCCCGGTGGAGCGTGATGCCAGCAACCCGTGGCCACTGTGGCCCCGCGTGTTCCGCGTGGACTACGGTCACGAGGAGGTCAGACTGAAGTACGGAAAGGACCCACGGCACTTTGAGATCCTCAGCAAGGTGATGTGCACTTTTCAAATTGTCCTTAAGGAGAACTAAACAAAAGATGATGAAGATATCCATTGTCAGGTTACTGTAAATGCTAAAATTTGTGTTTTTTTAAAAGTCACTTTGCTGATTTTGGGGTGACTACTACCATTGTGTTACTACTATTGAAACATTGATTTTCATTGTGCCACAAGATTTAAGTAGCGCCACAAATGTTAATTCACAGTAACAAGAAGTGTGCCTGTCTTTACCTTGTTAACGTAACGGGGAATTTCGTGTAACAGAAGTGATGGAAGTTTTCACTAATGGTCATTGGTCCGTCCCACAGGAGTTCCTGGACGATGGGGAAGGCAATGTGGCAGGTGTGCGCACTGTCAAGGTGAAATGGGTTCGTGATGAGTCCGGCAGGTGGCAGATGAAAGACGTGCCCGACAGTGAAAGGGTCTTCAAAGCCGACCTCATCCTGCTGGCAATGGGTTTTCTGGGGCCTGAGAACGCCATTGCTGATGAGCTGGGAGTGGACCTGGTAATTATACAATGACAATGACAATGACAATGAGATTTATTGCATACTACCAAATGCACTGAGTTAGATAACCTGGGTATACTAGGCAGGTAAAGAAGGAACAAGTGTTACATTTCTATGCTACGTCTCTATCTACAGGATCTATCTACAGGATCTCTTCTCTCTTTTTAAAACATGTATGAAAAAATTTACATAGTTTTTCGTTAACATCGTAGTGCTTGGATGTCATAATATGTTTGAACAATTCTATTTTCAGTAAGTATGTAAATTTCTTTTCTAGCTGTAAGGAACCAATAAGGGATTTCCGCATGTCAGCGTATAACGGACATTCTAAGAGAAAGTGTGCTTCATTCTCTACACAGTTACTGTTACATAAAGTGCAAATTATAAGTACTCCTTGTGATTTTGTAGTAAACTGTAGTAACCTTTTTTGTCTCCCAGTTTACCAATTTGAGGAAGTCTACATGTCCTTTTACCTAGAACGTACAGGGCTTGAAATACTTTTTTCTGCATACCTGCACTGGTGCACAATATCAGAGGTACAGCACGGGTTGAATCCATCCAGAAATAAAAGTTTGTAACAGGGAATGTTTTTCCTTTTCTAGCGGTTGTAGCATGTATGTAGCACATATAAATTGTTCATATCCGTATTTAAACAATAGGCCTTTTGGTTGCTCCTGAAGGCTGTATCGTTAGCCAGGATTTTTTTATCAAGTACATGTATGTCACTCTGTGTTTCAGGACCCACGCTCCAACTTTGACACCTCTAGTGCTCCATACAAGTGCAACATTCCCAAGCTGTATGCTGCTGGAGGTACGACATGTCACAGGTTATTTATGATATTGTAATGTGCAGTCTGGCTCAATTTACATGCCGAATTACGCAATGTTGGAACTGGAGATGCCGGGACTAGCAACATCGATGACAGCTTTTTCCCCGTATACAGAGAACTCTTATTTAATTATGCTTAACAACGCAAAAAAATCCCAAAATTTGTCCAAAGATAACAGTGGAGTAAGATTTCAGATATGAAACATTTGTGAGTTAAGTCAACCAAGTACACTCTCAAAACCACAGAATAAGTCACTACTTACAAGTCTAATGGTATGAAAAACAATGTTTTTATTGTATCGTTTTGTTATTGTAGACTGTAGGCGTGGCCAGTCACTTGTGGTAACTGCCATCTCAGAGGGTCGCCAGGCGGCAAGACAGATCGACCTTGACCTGATGGGCTTCACATCATTGGCTGGACCAGGGGGCGTGGTCACTGCCACCAAACTCAAGAAAGACAAGGACACAATCTGTTGTTGAAGAACTCTATCCAAGGAACAGAAAAAAAAAATTAAAGGATTTAATGTCATAGAAATATCAAAAGTGAATTGTTTTAGATAACATTTTTTCCTCCAATCAAATTTCATTTGTACATGTACATGTATCTCCTTGGTATTCTTGTTGTTGACATTTTGACATCTCTCTGCACAGCAATAACTTAGTTTAATACCTACCTACCTACCGACCAAGTCCCTTGACCTGACCTGACCTGGTGGTTGGGGGGATTGTTTAGTTTATTACAATCATTCAGGATCCATTGTGAATTAACAATTATAACTTCAAAACATTGAATGCATAGAGTAGAATGCTATTGTCTCAGTCTGGTGAGATGTAAACTTAACACTACTTGAATGTACTTCATGGACACTTGCACTATATTATGCAAAGTTAACATGGTTGAAGGTTATAAGTAGATTATGCAGAAGATTAGACTAGACTGACAGCAAGTATCAGCTGCTGAAGACTTCCAAGTACTTCTGTAGATATAAGTGGAAAAGCTGAATGTCATGTTTGTGTACAATCATTGTACATGTACGTATAGAATGCATATTAATACAACAAATGTATTCCATATCACCTGAGGTACTAGCCCGATCGTGGGTGGGATCGCCTGACAGTGAAAGTGAGATCCGACCGCTGGAGGGCTGGGATCAAAGACGATGTGGAATACACCGTGTTGATTTCATTTATGTCATACCAGCCTGAGAAAACACACATTTCAATGCGAAATGTGCCAGAAGTTGGAAAAAATGTGGTGTCCCTAAACAAAAAAGTGTAACAGCATTAATTACAATATTCAAATCCAATATTCGAATTTTCACAGCACACATGAAATGCGTTTGAATTATTCTATGGAACTTTTGGAGGCCCGCATTTATCATGCTAGAACGCCGTGTGATAACAAATTTATCACATGGCCCGGAACACCCATATCAAACATTATCACGGCCCAAGTATGACATGATATATGATATGTATATTATGCAGTGTTGACTACAGTCAATAGAACTACATTACGATGTATTCTTCACTGAACGTTTGTTGGTACATGTATGTGTTCACTGTACAGTACTGTAGGCAATGTCAATACACCGTTGTGAGGTATGTTCTGGCTTTATCAATGCTACTAGATCTACTTACGAATAGTCATTATTTTTGATGAGCTGAGAAAAATGGAGCTGATCTTGTAAGTTGGTATTCTCGGTGATGAGGAAGCAATGCATTTGAATCTGAATAATGTCAATGTGTTCAGTGTGTATCATGTACATGTATTGATAACCTGTCTGTGGTGGCAATAGGTTATTTGGAATTGGAGGGTTTACTACAGCTTGGTGTCTATGGACTACTGAAGAATGGTATTGGAGTAGGGAGTTTGACTGATGGTGCAACTGAAATGGGTTGTACACCAAGCTGGATGTATCAGAGGAGACTTCAGTTGTGTCTTGCTACAAAAAGTTAGAAAAGCTCCACCCTGTTTAAACATGTTCATCATCACCACATCCAATAAAAAGCTATGTATTACTAAATGTTTGAGCCATTTTCTTGGGGTGTTCTTGAAATTTCTTAAAAGGTTGCATATTGAAAAACAATTTCAAAATTACATGTACCAAGTTTCGCTTCACCGTCTCTTGTGGCACTTCGATGCCCGTGGCCGCTATCCAGGCAAGTTCGTTTTACTGAGATGGGTGAGTCAACCTCCACCTGTCTAAGGTCAATGAATTAATAAAGCTATGTCACCTGTAGCTGCACAAGATACATGTATCTCTACTCACATATTTGACACGCGCTCCTCCACAGCGTCCGCGCTGTAACAGGGGGCTATAATTAAATCCACGTCCTGGACGTGGATCCCGGGAGCCATGCCCAGGAGCATTGCGTGTATGTATATGAGTGTGTCCTGGGAAAGAGATCACATTTTGCCAAAGCATCCTGGGGACGAGTGGATTGGCTTCGTCGCCATTTTGTTCTTTGATTTTCACTGGCAGCACACAAGTTTGGGGCTGCTGCTGCTGCAGCATTTTCTGATTGTTGCGGCCTTAATAGTTACTTGCGACGTGCTGTGGGGCTAGTACGCTCCTCATTGCGTCCACTGGAGTCTTATTTTGTGTGGCTTTGAGGTTTATTTTCTAGTTTTATTTTATTTTGGCCGCGTCTGAACCTATGTGAATCGCGTCGTGTTTCGTTCACCTTCTGGCTGCCTCTCGTATGCATGCTGAACAATCTGCTCTGATTTGCATGTGTGCATACGAGTGCTGCCCGGATTTGCATGTGTTGAGGCCCAGTCTGGCTTCGTCTCCATTTTGTTCTTTGACTTCACTGGCAGCAGACAAGTTTGGGGCTGCTCCTACCGCAGCATTTTCTTGTTGCTGCTGCCTTTATAGATACCTGCGGCGTGCTAGTACACTACTCATTGCTCCGACTGGAGTGCTACCTTGTGTGGCAGTGAGGTTTATTTCCTAGTTCTATTTTATTTTGGTCGTGTCTGAACCTTTGTGTGAATCGCCGTGTGATCTCTTTCTGACCTG
Source organism: Branchiostoma floridae x Branchiostoma japonicum (assembly GCA_013266295.2). NCBI lineage: Eukaryota > Metazoa > Chordata > Leptocardii > Amphioxiformes > Branchiostomatidae > Branchiostoma > Branchiostoma floridae x Branchiostoma japonicum. The sequence goes on along the minus strand of CM023833.1, from coordinate 5,452,789 downwards.
GTGCTTGGTTCTCATTTATATCACCTTGTGTGATGTGCTTCATTCTGTACGCCAGTTTGAATCTTCATTATCCAGTATGAAGCGTGACTGTTCGGTTTGTGTTTCTGTCAACCGGGCCTGGTTGACATGGTATTTGCCCTCCTTGCGGAGGCTTCGATCCCAATGAGCAGCCTTCAGGCTGTGCAAGCTCTGTGGCCGAATTCCTTCGATGTGATTTTCTCGTTGATGCACAACCTAAAGTTGTACAGTCAAACTTGCATCCAACAACCAGGGACCAAGGAAACATGGTTTTTGACTGGGGTTGGTTGTTGGATAAAACTGGGGTCGGTTGGCTGACTGGGTGGGATAAATACTTGTACATGTACGTGTACTAAGAACAGGCATTTGCTTGTACGTAATGTTACATGTATTACTATTAGTATTACATAGCTAAAAACGATAATGATGAAGCACACAAGTTTTGACCTGCAAAGAGCATATTTCATTCAATTGAGCAAAGTAAGAAGCAAACATTCAGAACAGGTATGAAGTACAACAGCTCAGGCAGTTACAATGAATGAGTAACTGTGTCTTCTACTAGCTCACGCAGTTGCAATGAGTTTTCATTGCCCATAGACTCACAATGAATGCTTACAAGTTACATTGAGATTTGTGTTCTCTTCTACTCGCACAGTTACTACGAATGTGCATTGTCTATTTAATAATAACAATAAATGGTTTATTGGGCAAACATTACCCGTGCAATCGCAGCCTTTCATAGTGCTGAATTGATGCAGGGTTTACAATATACAATACAATACAGGGTTCACATTATACACATGATACATATTTGTTCCACTTTTTTTTGTGTGGAACTGTCGCAAGGGTCTGTGCGGCTGCCATTCGGCGCCACCAGGTGACCGCAATACGACTTTCCCAAACCGAAGTTAGGTACCCATTCACACCTGGGTGGAGTGAGGAAAGTCGTGTAAAGTGCCTTTCCCAAGGGCACAACGTCGGGGCGCATGTCCAGACATGTCCAGGATACAACTCGGGATCGAACCCGGGTCTCGCCGTTTCATAGTCGGGCGCTCTACCACTACTCCACCCGACGCCACTATTGACTCAATGAATGCTTAGCGCGTAGCGCTTACATTGAGATTTGTGTCCCTACTGCACAATTTCACTTCCTTCCAAAGTAGTCCTGTATAGTGGTCTGTCTTGTCACCTGCTGACCTTCCGGAATTCCAAACATTTCAGAGCCATGCAGCTGCAGCTTGGACTCAAATGACATGATCAAGCCCAACCGTCTCACCACAGTCCTTTGTCAAACAGCTCTTTGAGTGTTTCAACAGCATCCTTTAGACTAACCTGCTTTGCTGCTGGTTGTGGGGTGTCTGCTTCTTCCTTGTCGTCGCTGGTTTCTGTCTCAGATGGTCGGAGGTTCTCCAGCAATTGGGAGGCAGTCCCAACAATTCTGCTCTCTTGCAGTGTCTTGTCCTGGTCCATCTTTGCAATGACATGTGACAGCTGTCTCTGTACTTGAGGTTTGGATCACTCCCTGATCCATTGGTTGCAAGACTGAAGTAGTGTTGGGTGGGAAAAACACCAGCTTCAAGTTCTTAAGTCACAGATCTGGGTGGCAGGTGGCATTGTCCAGGAACAGGATGGCTTTACGCTTGTCACGGCCAAGCTTCCTGTCAAACTTTCGAACTCAGTCTTCAAAGATGTAGCTGGTCATCCAGGCTGTTTTGCTGTTGTAGTTGTGTACTGGCAGTGTTTTCTTGTACATGTTCTTGAAGCAGCGTGGCTTTGCAGACTTGCCAATCACAACTGTTTTTTTTTCTTCTCCCCCAGCAGGTTGGCACAGTACAAGATTGTCACTCAGTTGTTACTCACTTGTTATACAAAGATTGGACCGTACATAGCTTTTCCCACATCTTTGTAGGGGAGGTGTCCACAATTTCGATGACATACTTTCGTAAAATATTATAATGAACTGGGGCTTGCGGAGAGTGAGGGGATTGGTTTAACCAGACAGATGCATCAAATCTTCGGGCGAACAAACCAAGCCAATATCTGGCCAACTGAACCCACGGTAGATCTGGGCGGGTCAAAATGTCAGAGAAAGGCCGACAGTAAAAACATTTGACCTTGTCACCGACATCAATGACATCCCACCCACCCTTCTCACAGGGCAACAGAAGTGTTTTCCTAGCGATCAGCTCAGTCGGGGAGCTCCAGAAAAACTTAAAAACGGCTCTCGTGATGTCTCTTATTACCGAGTCTGGGGGGTAAAAAACGGGAGCAATGTACCACAGAGTAGACAAAGCCAGGCTGTTAATGACGACAACTTTGCCCGCGAAAGATAAAAACTGTGATTCCCACCTTCGCAAGACCGACAAAAACTTTGTCTCTCCCTCCAGTTGACTAGGGGCATGTTGATGTTACCGAACACGCCACCTAACAACCGGACTGACTTGGACGACCATTGAAAATTCATCGGACTGTCAACCCTAGTCCTCCAGCTACCAAGCCAAAGCCCCACGCATTTACCCAGATTCAAAAGCGAACCTGAACCTTTACTATAGACATCAACGACCGAAAAGAGACGGTAGATGGAACCGTCAGTAGTTACAATTGCGAAGTTGTCATCCGCATATTGAGATAATTTAACTTCACGACCGCCGGGTAACTGGATGCCATGGATGCAAAGGAAATGTTAACGCGGTCAAACGCCTTGGCTTGATCCAATGAAATAATTGCACACTCCAGATCCTTTTCGTTGACATACCTAATAATATCTCTGATCAAGAGTAAATTACATTGAATCGAATGGCCGGGCACACCGCGTGTCTGATCCTGACTAATGACAGAGGCCATGACTGACTTGAGTCTGTTTTTTAACGATATAATGTATAATCTGTATTAAATAGTGAGATGGGACGCCGATTCTTTGGGTCCAACGGATCTCCAGACTTTGGAAGTAAGGTGATGACACCGAGCTTCTGACTGGGAGATAATTCCCCAGCCGAAAAAACTTCCTCAAAAACTTCCAAGAGGTCATTCTTGATGATATCCCAAAGCACGTATAATAGTCCTTTGGAAGGCCATCACTGCCAGGTGTTTTGTTATTTTCCATAGTACTTAGGGCGGTCCACAGCTCATCCACAGACAAGGGTCCCTCCAAGGCGGAGGCTTCATCCGTGTCTATAGATCTAACGCCGAGCTCGTGAGATTACCTCACAGGGAGTCGGCCGCCGCGTCGTCAATTGAATCTGCGGTAAAAAAGATTTCGGTAGAAGTCTTTAAACACTTCTAGAATTGACTCAACATCTTGCACACTTTCACCCTGAGGGTTCTTCACAGAAGCGATGCGTTTCCGTCTAGAGTAGAGTAGAGTAGAGTTGTGCGGTCAGGTAGGACTGTCATCTGTCCAGTTTGGACCACTCCTTATTACTCTTCGTGTCAGCCGACTGTCATGGTGTTCTTCAGTGAATGGTCTAGTATCCTATGTAGTAGTATAGTTGTATTTGATTGGGTGGGGCTCCATATAACTATCAAACCTTGCCTTTAGCAGTACGTGGCTTAAATGACAAAGAAGGACATACATTTTTCGCCCTCGGCAAAATGTTTGATTCTTAAGCGGACATTCGCATCACGAGCTTCTTCCGCCTCTAAATCGGAGAGGGAGAATTTTGTTACCTCATACTGTCGCAAAATCTCTGGCGAGGACGAGCCCTCGTTGAGTCTATTTGTGAGGTCTGGCAGACCCCGCCTCTCCCTGGCCAAACAAGAATGGCTTACAATAAATCACGAGAGCTTGATAAAATATTATCCTAGCAGTCTCTAAGACAAGATCCAGAGTACCAACTACACCCTGAGGGTTCCTCACCGAAGCGATGCGCTTCCGTCTACCTTTGTCAGTGGCTTGATTGGCAAAGAAAGACGTACATTTTTCGCCTTCGACAAAATGCTTTATTCTTGAGAGAACATACGCACCACGAGCCTCCTCCGCCTCTAAATCAGAGAGGGATGATTTTATTTCCTCATACTGACGCAGGATCTCTGGCGAGGCCAAACCCTGGTTAAGTTTATTAGTAAGCTCTGCAAGTGTGTTATTCAAAGAAAATAGAGACTCCCGCCTCTCCCTGGCCAACCTACAAGAATGGCGGACAAAGAAATCGCGAGTCCGTATTTTAACATCATCCCACCAAACTCTTAGACAAGGGAAGCCTGACTTGAGTGTTCTCTAACCATTATAGGAAGTTTTGAAATCATTAACAACATTATCGTCCTTGAAAATAGAAACGTTGCACCGCCATAAACCGGGTTCTTTCTTTAACCCAGGGAACAAAGAAATGGAAACACAGTCATGGTCGGTGAAATGAGCAGGAAGAAATGCATGATTGGAGACAGAGATTTCGAAATGTAAAATCTGTCGAGCCGACAGGCAACAGGGTTCGACGGGTCTAATTGTCTCCAGGTAAACACCATTTTATGGGGGTTTGCCACTCGAATCTACAAGGTTAAAATCAGTGCAGATCTGTAACAAGACTGTGGCCCCGCCAGATCCATACGCAGGGTTACCCCCTTGTTTGTCTACCGAAGCATCCGTCACACAATTAAAATCTCCACAGAGGATAAGTGTCTCAGGCCCTGACAAAAACTTGTAAAGGCCACGAAAAAAAGGAACCCGCTCAGTAGAGGAGACTGGCGAGTAGATGTTACAAATTTTAAAAACTACGTACGCCGTCAGACAATACCGCTGACACCACACGACCCTCCCCATCACACAATTTCAGCGATCGCAGAGCCAAAACCATCCTCCTTCTCCTCGGTAAGTTTACCACCTAGAAGCTTTTTCTCCTTCCCTGGCTTTGAGGCAGAGCCTTCACTGGTGTCAGTTCTGACACGATTTCGCTTGTCAGCATCCGTAATTACCCCAGATGTCCGAGCAAATGAAGGTGTCTTCTACGGAAGCAGTGTGACAAACAGAGAACGTCAAATTTCTGTTGTCTACAATAGGTACCCCAATATGTTCAATATTTACAGTACAGTATTTACAGTTTATAAGCCTATATAAGGTATCTACACACACTGTTTGTCCGGCACCTCAGACTTGAAGTGTTCAAAGTCACTGGACTCTGTGGGATAGGGCCTTGCAGGTTGATTTCTTTGTCGTTTATAGTGTTTCAGCTCTTCTGTCGTGACATGCGACTCCATCAAATCTTCATTCTTGTATGCACTCGATGTGCTTTTGCTGTGACGCCCAGACATTGTCGATGGTTTCAATGTCCTTAAAGAGGTGGATTTGATTGTCGTCCAATCCTGCAGGACCTTTGAGTGTGTTCCACCTGGCTATCCCACTTAACAAGTAGACTTGAAAGGGGATCGCTGCACAGTGGGGCCCCGGAATCATGTTAGGCAGGTACTTGTGGAAGCCCTCCAGGCTGTTACTTCCCCTCACTGTGGTGTAGTACGGGAGCTTCTGGCCATTCTTCGTAGCATACTTTGTGATGCTGTACATAGGCATGTCCGGAGGATCCTGGATGCATTCGATGTGTTTTTGTTGTGCTGCCCAGACATTGTCGATGGATTCAATGTCCTTAAACAGGTGGATTTGATTGTCGTCCAATCCTGCAGGACCTTTGAGTGTGTTGAATGGCAAACTCCACTCTGGCAAATGTCTCCTGTGCACCAACTGTCACTCGACGAACATAGTGTTTTAGCTGTTCTTTCGTGACATGCTTCTCCATTAAAATCTTAATTCTTCAGACCAGCAAACCTGGTTGGAGAGCCTGCCCAGATGGTATCTATAAGTCTGCCCATGCCTTCTTTGTTGTAGGCGAAGACAGTTGCACTCAGGGCAGACTTACTAAGTATAAACAGGGCATGCTTAGCATGGTGGTCAGTGCGGACGGCTGCATCAAAACGGTGCGTCCAGTGGAACGCGTCTAGGCGTGTCAGCATACCGTCTTCCACCCAGTCTCCAAACAGCTTCTCCACTGGCCACACGCCATAAGCCGAACAACAGCAGCGGTCCACGGACATGACCTGGGGGTGGCCTCTCTTGCCTTCTTATATCTACTCATTAAATCAGCAGTCATCGGACCTAGCTTTTCTACGGATTCTTCACAAGTGTCTGTGAGAACGCTGATGAGAATTTGACCCCGTTCGTTGCCAACATTTGTGCACCACTCCGCCGTGCCCTTCCCTTCACCTGACAGCTTCTTGCAGATCTGTAAAACGCCATATGCAAAAACAGCTAAGACAATTCAATTGCCAATACACATACTGTCTGTCCAAAAAAAGGTGTAATATGTGAAAATATTGTAAAGTATTGATGATTGTAAAGTACAGTTGTTAAGATACCTTCTTAGTGGAGTCCAGCTTCAGAACTTTTCCAAACACAGACATGATCTGTGTTCTGTAGTCCTCAATGTTTGCTGCCTCAGACACCAGGTATGCCTTGCGCAGCAGGTTGGGACACGGTAACTCCCGTCTCGGCGGTGGAGGCTGAAAGTGATGGCGAAGAGCACCTGCAAAGATAAAGACAGTGGCCCAGCCTACCACAATAAATGCTGTGCATCCCTGTAGCATGAATGGTTTGCTAAACCACACACATCCTCTTGTTAAGGAATAGAGGCTTTTCTTATACAATATTATTGTATTTGTGTACTTACCAACAATATCCCCTGTTTGTCAATAGAATCCAACAGTGTCATACAAAGGTCCTTCCTGCTGTTAGTCGGCAGCGGGACTCATGAAGCTGCCGCCGTGTTTTGGCCATGGTGTTTCCCTCAGTCCGGTCAAGGACAAGACCACTCCCCGCCTTACATAATAAAATGAAAGAGAAACTGGTTACAAATGGAGAGGATACTTTTTGCACCGCATGCATACTGTATGATGTTTATGATGAGTGGTTTAATACGTCACGAACGCCCGGCGTTGTTTACATCAAATTTGGCCCCACGCCGATGGAAAACTACAGCATGAAATAAGATAAGACTGCAGTGGTTAGATCTCCATTTTATAGGCTTCCCTTTCGTGGAAACAAAATTCAAATCGGTCAAGTTTGAGCCGAGATATGTCAAAACTCCGGCAAGAAGATGAGGCTGCCCCCCTCCCCTAAGTTATATGCTTACGTACGAGTTTCTCGTCGATTTTTTTACATTTCCTCGACTAATACACCATCCAAATTCACAAGAACTGTTCCTTACCTCCTTCCAACCGAGACTCGGCCTGCAGTCTGCTTCTTCTTGGCGAAAACTTCCTAAAACCTCCAAAAACGAGCTCGCTTGGCGAGCACACGCGTAATGGCGGACAGGCAGCAAAATTCAAGCCTGGCCTGCTGCGCCCTGATTGGTCCGCCGTGTGACGAAAACTGGACTACCGGCCAACAGGAAGCTAGGAAAGCTAGACTCAAAGCTAGACTCGGGGCCAATCACAAAGCTGGAAAGCTAGACTGCATTGCACTATCCACCAGTTTGCCCCTGCGATCACCCCAAATGCGGGTAACTCGGCTGCGTAATTTATGATAGTGGGGGTCTGCGTTCGCGCTAACCCCCGCCCATACAATCCAAAAGCAGGTTGCACCCACACCCACCCACTAGCTATAGCCCCTCAACCGGAAAGCGCGCTCTCTCAGTGGCTACCGCGTTACGCGTTGGGGTAGGAGGGCAAATAAATGGATTAGCGACAGCGGTGATAGTCGCGTTCATTCACTTTCCTTTGCCCCAGGTGCAGTTGTTCTTGGAATGTCATGCCTGGGATTTACATCACAGAGGGACAGATGCATTCTACAACATGGCCGGCGTTCTACAACACTACTGCTGATTCATATATAGTTGACGGGAACTTGTGTATGTTTCGCTTGAAACATACATTAGCTACGTTGCCTCCCCGTCGCCCAAATCGCTCCGCCTGCACCTCTTTACCGATATGTCCCCATTCGCGTTCAGGTACGTGCTTCAGTCTTCTCTTCGATAAGAAAGAAAAGGACATTTAAAAATAAGTGTGTCAGTCGCATGGAGAGTGAGGCACAAAACCCACCCGCCCTGCGGCAGATTTCAAGGGCGAAGAAAGGATTCTCCGTGATTTTAATCGGCGCTATATTCGTGGGGGTTGGTTGGGGGATATGCTAATTACCAGGCCGCTTCACCGTCTCTTGGCGGCACTTCGATGCCCGTGGCCGCCATCCAGGCAACGTTTCACTGAGATGGGTGAGTCAACCTCCACCTGTCTAAGGTCAATGAATTAACGGTAAATATAAAGCTATGTCACCTGTAGCTGCAGAAGATATCTCTACTCACATATTGGACAAGAAACGTCATTACGAAGGTGTTATTATCAAGTTCAAGCGCCACGGTAAAAGGCGCGGCTTGGCCGCGGCGCCCCACAGACAAGGTGTTAATCGGGTTCATACTTACCTGGCAGAGATGGCACGTTGATCATGAAGGGCGTCCGTCCAGAGCGAGGGTTGGCCATTGCACATCCGGCCAGCTTGACCTTTGCGATTACCCCAAATGCGGGTAACTCGGCTGCGTAATTTATGATAGTGGGGGTCTGCGTTCGCGCTAACCCCCGCCCATACAATCCAAAAGCAGGTTGCACCCACACCCACCCACTAGCTATAGCCCCTCAACCGGAAAGCGCGCTCTCTCAGTGGCTACCGCGTTACGCGTTGGGGTAGGAGGGCAAATAAATGGATTAGCGACAGCGGTGATAGTCGCGTTCATTCACTTTCCTTTGCCCCAGGTGCAGTTGTTCTTGGAATGTCATGCCTGGGATTTACATCACAGAGGGACAGATGCATTCTACAACATGGCCGGCGTTCTACAACACTACTGCTGATTCATATATAGTTGACGGGAACTTGTGTATGTTTCGCTTGAAACATACATTAGCTACGTTGCCTCCCCGTCGCCCAAATCGCTCCGCCTGCACCTCTTTACCGATATGTCCCCATTCGCGTTCAGGTACGTGCTTCAGTCTTCTCTTCGATAAGAAAGAAAAGGACATTTAAAAATAAGTGTGTCAGTCGCATGGAGAGTGAGGCACAAAACCCACCCGCCCTGCGGCAGATTTCAAGGGCGAAGAAAGGATTCTCCGTGATTTTAATCGGCGCTATATTCGTGGGGGTTGGTTGGGGGATATGCTAATTACCAGGCCGCTTCACCGTCTCTTGGCGGCACTTCGATGCCCGTGGCCGCCATCCAGGCAACGTTTCACTGAGATGGGTGAGTCAACCTCCACCTGTCTAAGGTCAATGAATTAACGGTAAATATAAAGCTATGTCACCTGTAGCTGCAGAAGATATCTCTACTCACATATTGGACAAGAAACGTCATTACGAAGGTGTTATTATCAAGTTCAAGCGCCACGGTAAAAGGCGCGGCTTGGCCGCGGCGCCGCACAGACAAGGTGTTAATCGGGTTCATACTTACCTGGCAGAGATGGCACGTTGATCATGAAGGGCGTCCGTCCAGAGCGAGGGTTGGCCATTGCACATCCGGCCAGCTTGACCTTTGCGATTACCCCAAATGCGGGTAACTCGGCTGCGTAATTTATGATAGTGGGGGTCTGCGTTCGCGCTAACCCCCGCCCATACAATCCAAAAGCAGGTTGCACCCACACCCACCCACTAGCTATAGCCCCTCAACCGGAAAGCGCGCTCTCTCAGTGGCTACCGCGTTACGCGTTGGGGTAGGAGGGCAAATAAATGGATTAGCGACAGCGGTGATAGTCGCGTTCATTCACTTTCCTTTGCCCCAGGTGCAGTTGTTCTTGGAATGTCATGCCTGGGATTTACATCACAGAGGGACAGATGCATTCTACAACATGGCCGGCGTTCTACAACACTACTGCTGATTCATATATAGTTGACGGGAACTTGTGTATGTTTCGCTTGAAACATACATTAGCTACGTTGCCTCCCCGTCGCCCAAATCGCTCCGCCTGCACCTCTTTACCGATATGTCCCCATTCGCGTTCAGGTACGTGCTTCAGTCTTCTCTTCGATAAGAAAGAAAAGGACATTTAAAAATAAGTGTGTCAGTCGCATGGAGAGTGAGGCACAAAACCCACCCGCCCTGCGGCAGATTTCAAGGGCGAAGAAAGGATTCTCCGTGATTTTAATCGGCGCTATATTCGTGGGGGTTGGTTGGGGGATATGCTAATTACCAGGCCGCTTCACCGTCTCTTGGCGGCACTTCGATGCCCGTGGCCGCCATCCAGGCAACGTTTCACTGAGATGGGTGAGTCAACCTCCACCTGTCTAAGGTCAATGAATTAACGGTAAATATAAAGCTATGTCACCTGTAGCTGCAGAAGATATCTCTACTCACATATTGGACAAGAAACGTCATTACGAAGGTGTTATTATCAAGTTCAAGCGCCACGGTAAAAGGCGCGGCTTGGCCGCGGCGCCGCACAGACAAGGTGTTAATCGGGTTCATACTTACCTGGCAGAGATGGCACGTTGATCATGAAGGGCGTCCGTCCAGAGCGAGGGTTGGCCATTGCACATCCGGCCAGCTTGACCTTTGCGATTACCCCAAATGCGGGTAACTCGGCTGCGTAATTTATGATAGTGGGGGTCTGCGTTCGCGCTAACCCCCGCCCATACAATCCAAAAGCAGGTTGCACCCACACCCACCCACTAGCTATAGCCCCTCAACCGGAAAGCGCGCTCTCTCAGTGGCTACCGCGTTACGCGTTGGGGTAGGAGGGCAAATAAATGGATTAGCGACAGCGGTGATAGTCGCGTTCATTCACTTTCCTTTGCCCCAGGTGCAGTTGTTCTTGGAATGTCATGCCTGGGATTTACATCACAGAGGGACAGATGCATTCTACAACATGGCCGGCGTTCTACAACACTACTGCTGATTCATATATAGTTGACGGGAACTTGTGTATGTTTCGCTTGAAACATACATTAGCTACGTTGCCTCCCCGTCGCCCAAATCGCTCCGCCTGCACCTCTTTACCGATATGTCCCCATTCGCGTTCAGGTACGTGCTTCAGTCTTCTCTTCGATAAGAAAGAAAAGGACATTTAAAAATAAGTGTGTCAGTCGCATGGAGAGTGAGGCACAAAACCCACCCGCCCTGCGGCAGATTTCAAGGGCGAAGAAAGGATTCTCCGTGATTTTAATCGGCGCTATATTCGTGGGGGTTGGTTGGGGGATATGCTAATTACCAGGCCGCTTCACCGTCTCTTGGCGGCACTTCGATGCCCGTGGCCGCCATCCAGGCAACGTTTCACTGAGATGGGTGAGTCAACCTCCACCTGTCTAAGGTCAATGAATTAACGGTAAATATAAAGCTATGTCACCTGTAGCTGCAGAAGATATCTCTACTCACATATTGGACAAGAAACGTCATTACGAAGGTGTTATTATCAAGTTCAAGCGCCACGGTAAAAGGCGCGGCTTGGCCGCGGCGCCGCACAGACAAGGTGTTAATCGGGTTCATACTTACCTGGCAGAGATGGCACGTTGATCATGAAGGGCGTCCGTCCAGAGCGAGGGTTGGCCATTGCACATCCGGCCAGCTTGACCTTTGCGATTACCCCAAATGCGGGTAACTCGGCTGCGTAATTTATGATAGTGGGGGTCTGCGTTCGCGCTAACCCCCGCCCATACAATCCAAAAGCAGGTTGCACCCACACCCACCCACTAGCTATAGCCCCTCAACCGGAAAGCGCGCTCTCTCAGTGGCTACCGCGTTACGCGTTGGGGTAGGAGGGCAAATAAATGGATTAGCGACAGCGGTGATAGTCGCGTTCATTCACTTTCCTTTGCCCCAGGTGCAGTTGTTCTTGGAATGTCATGCCTGGGATTTACATCACAGAGGGACAGATGCATTCTACAACATGGCCGGCGTTCTACAACACTACTGCTGATTCATATATAGTTGACGGGAACTTGTGTATGTTTCGCTTGAAACATACATTAGCTACGTTGCCTCCCCGTCGCCCAAATCGCTCCGCCTGCACCTCTTTACCGATATGTCCCCATTCGCGTTCAGGTACGTGCTTCAGTCTTCTCTTCGATAAGAAAGAAAAGGACATTTAAAAATAAGTGTGTCAGTCGCATGGAGAGTGAGGCACAAAACCCACCCGCCCTGCGGCAGATTTCAAGGGCGAAGAAAGGATTCTCCGTGATTTTAATCGGCGCTATATTCGTGGGGGTTGGTTGGGGGATATGCTAATTACCAGGCCGCTTCACCGTCTCTTGGCGGCACTTCGATGCCCGTGGCCGCCATCCAGGCAACGTTTCACTGAGATGGGTGAGTCAACCTCCACCTGTCTAAGGTCAATGAATTAACGGTAAATATAAAGCTATGTCACCTGTAGCTGCAGAAGATATCTCTACTCACATATTGGACAAGAAACGTCATTACGAAGGTGTTATTATCAAGTTCAAGCGCCACGGTAAAAGGCGCGGCTTGGCCGCGGCGCCGCACAGACAAGGTGTTAATCGGGTTCATACTTACCTGGCAGAGATGGCACGTTGATCATGAAGGGCGTCCGTCCAGAGCGAGGGTTGGCCATTGCACATCCGGCCAGCTTGACCTTTGCGATTACCCCAAATGCGGGTAACTCGGCTGCGTAATTTATGATAGTGGGGGTCTGCGTTCGCGCTAACCCCCGCCCATACAATCCAAAAGCAGGTTGCACCCACACCCACCCACTAGCTATAGCCCCTCAACCGGAAAGCGCGCTCTCTCAGTGGCTACCGCGTTACGCGTTGGGGTAGGAGGGCAAATAAATGGATTAGCGACAGCGGTGATAGTCGCGTTCATTCACTTTCCTTTGCCCCAGGTGCAGTTGTTCTTGGAATGTCATGCCTGGGATTTACATCACAGAGGGACAGATGCATTCTACAACATGGCCGGCGTTCTACAACACTACTGCTGATTCATATATAGTTGACGGGAACTTGTGTATGTTTCGCTTGAAACATACATTAGCTACGTTGCCTCCCCGTCGCCCAAATCGCTCCGCCTGCACCTCTTTACCGATATGTCCCCATTCGCGTTCAGGTACGTGCTTCAGTCTTCTCTTCGATAAGAAAGAAAAGGACATTTAAAAATAAGTGTGTCAGTCGCATGGAGAGTGAGGCACAAAACCCACCCGCCCTGCGGCAGATTTCAAGGGCGAAGAAAGGATTCTCCGTGATTTTAATCGGCGCTATATTCGTGGGGGTTGGTTGGGGGATATGCTAATTACCAGGCCGCTTCACCGTCTCTTGGCGGCACTTCGATGCCCGTGGCCGCCATCCAGGCAACGTTTCACTGAGATGGGTGAGTCAACCTCCACCTGTCTAAGGTCAATGAATTAACGGTAAATATAAAGCTATGTCACCTGTAGCTGCAGAAGATATCTCTACTCACATATTGGACAAGAAACGTCATTACGAAGGTGTTATTATCAAGTTCAAGCGCCACGGTAAAAGGCGCGGCTTGGCCGCGGCGCCGCACAGACAAGGTGTTAATCGGGTTCATACTTACCTGGCAGAGATGGCACGTTGATCATGAAGGGCGTCCGTCCAGAGCGAGGGTTGGCCATTGCACATCCGGCCAGCTTGACCTTTGCGATTACCCCAAATGCGGGTAACTCGGCTGCGTAATTTATGATAGTGGGGGTCTGCGTTCGCGCTAACCCCCGCCCATACAATCCAAAAGCAGGTTGCACCCACACCCACCCACTAGCTATAGCCCCTCAACCGGAAAGCGCGCTCTCTCAGTGGCTACCGCGTTACGCGTTGGGGTAGGAGGGCAAATAAATGGATTAGCGACAGCGGTGATAGTCGCGTTCATTCACTTTCCTTTGCCCCAGGTGCAGTTGTTCTTGGAATGTCATGCCTGGGATTTACATCACAGAGGGACAGATGCATTCTACAACATGGCCGGCGTTCTACAACACTACTGCTGATTCATATATAGTTGACGGGAACTTGTGTATGTTTCGCTTGAAACATACATTAGCTACGTTGCCTCCCCGTCGCCCAAATCGCTCCGCCTGCACCTCTTTACCGATATGTCCCCATTCGCGTTCAGGTACGTGCTTCAGTCTTCTCTTCGATAAGAAAGAAAAGGACATTTAAAAATAAGTGTGTCAGTCGCATGGAGAGTGAGGCACAAAACCCACCCGCCCTGCGGCAGATTTCAAGGGCGAAGAAAGGATTCTCCGTGATTTTAATCGGCGCTATATTCGTGGGGGTTGGTTGGGGGATATGCTAATTACCAGGCCGCTTCACCGTCTCTTGGCGGCACTTCGATGCCCGTGGCCGCCATCCAGGCAACGTTTCACTGAGATGGGTGAGTCAACCTCCACCTGTCTAAGGTCAATGAATTAACGGTAAATATAAAGCTATGTCACCTGTAGCTGCAGAAGATATCTCTACTCACATATTGGACAAGAAACGTCATTACGAAGGTGTTATTATCAAGTTCAAGCGCCACGGTAAAAGGCGCGGCTTGGCCGCGGCGCCGCACAGACAAGGTGTTAATCGGGTTCATACTTACCTGGCAGAGATGGCACGTTGATCATGAAGGTAGCGTCAGCACACTCCTGCTCGACGCTCCGTGTGTAGTCCTCGTTTTTGGCCGTTTTCGGCCGGAAAAAGTGGACATCCTGGTCTGGACTGTCGATATTCGGTTTGCTGGGCTTCCCAGGATCATTTTGGTTGTTTTCTGGAGTCTGATGGTGTTTATATAAGCACACTACGGCCGTTTTTGTGCGACCGTACCCCTCGTGAGGAGACGCCCCGGTAGACCTTACGGTGCCAACCGGCGGCGTGGCTCACCACGTTCCGGTCTTCTTTTCGCAGAATTTTCCAGCCTGTCACGGGTTGGAGCCCCAGTTCCACCTCGTGTGGAACGTCAGGAGGTTGGTCTATAATAGTACGGCTACTTTCTTTTTGTTTTCCCCTAAATTGTTGTCGTACGCGCCACTTTACGTACTTGCCCTCCCCATTCTCGTGGGGTGGTATCGCCCACCACTTGGGTGGCCCTGTTGTTTTGAAACTCGCCAGCGAGGCTCCAAAAGGGGTTTCCAGAAACCCTCCCAGGCTCTACCATAGGGGCTGGTAGGGGCTCAGACAAAGCCTTCTGTGTACAAACCCTCCGATAGATGTACAAAATGAGGAGAGATAACTCTATCTGTGTTACAACCACACAGAAAGACAGGCTGTCTGCGGCAGATGCCTTTGCTCTGTTAGACACTGTTGGTGTCCCCACCTCTAGTCTACAGGCTGTACAGGCGCTGAACCAGACATCGTTTGATGTAACATTCCGCACCCTGCGGGATAGGAAACTGTATGCTGGTAAGCTAGCACAGCTAGAATGTGTAGATGTCCGTGTCTACGGGAGCGCTGAGTCCATCATTACAGCCTCCCGAATTCCCGACGAATTTGATGATAATTACGTCAGGAACTACTTGTCACGGTTCGGACAGGTCCTTGCTTCCCGTATGGTGACATACAGGGACAGGCCTTCCGTCAGAAACGGCAACAGGCAGTACAAAGTTGTCCTTAAGCCAGGCGTTAACGTTCCGTCTTCTTGGAGGCTGGCGGATGGTCGTCTGGTCTTTTTCAGCTATGTTGGCCAAGTTCGAACGTGCTTAAAATGCTACCAGGAGGGTCATGAAGCCGCGAACTGCACTGTCCGCTTCTGCAACAAGTGCCAAACGGTCGGTCACATCGCTTCTGACTGTACCAATGACATAGTCTGCAATAATTGCAACAAGGAAGGCCACACCGCTCGCCGGTGCCCAACATCCTACGCAAACAAACTACAGCTTGAGAACAAATGGACCAAGGGTCCTGAAGCTGTGGTAGATAAGTCCCCGTGTAGCTCTGGAGTCCCTGCTCAGGTGGAGCAGACTGAGCCGAAAACAGTGGCTCAAGACACTCCTATGTCGCAGGAGCAAGACCCTGATGAACAGGAAAACTCCGAGGAGGAGTCAGCAGATTCCTCCGAGGAGGAGACAGAGGAGAAAATGGAGTTGATCCTAACCCCCTCTCCTGGATACGAGAGCGGGAACACCCAGCCCCAAGATGAGGTGCAGAGTAAGACTTCCCGTCGCAAAAACCGACGACGAAACAAGGTCAAGGGAAAGAACAACAAACCCCCTAGTCAGAATCATGAAATTGAAGAGGCCTTAACTCATGAGCTTACGGCAAAGGAAGCGGGTGTCAAGACGACCCCGATCACTGAAACCGCTAGCATGTCATCAGATGAAAAAGACTCCGATTTTATCGGAATGGAAGTTGGCAAAATGACAATCAAGAGGCCGGCAGCATCAACCCGGTCGGATGACGAGGTCAGTCGTAAAAGAAAGGCTAACGTCTCGTCAAAGACAGTTCGCCCCACAAATTACGGCCTTCCTCTTGCTGAGGATCTCCAAATTGAAGAGTTCGACTCTTCTGAAGAATCCTTATAATAATAATAATGATGACTCGAACCAAACATAGGCTGTATGCCTTACCCTTTTTAACAATGGTAGTCATAGCAACTTTAAACGCTTGTGGGATGCGTAATCCCATCAAACGCAAGCAAGTGTATAACTTCTGTAGACAACAACAATTTGACATTGTGTGCCTGCAGGAATGCCATATTTCACACGTTGAAGAAACAGCCTTGTGGGAGAGGGAATGGGGAGGGCAAGCTCTTTGGAGCTTGGGTACGCCCAATGCGAGAGGAGTAGGAATTCTGCTTTCCCCATCCCTCGACCTTAATGTTGTTAAAAAGTTCTGTGATGAAGATGGGCGTGTTGTGTGCGCTGTCCTGTCTAACGGCACGCGCTCCGTAAGAATCTGTAATGTCTATGCCCCAAATGAAGCTGCGGAAAGATCAGACTTTTATCGCAGCTTAAACAACTTCCTATCCAACGCCGATCCTACAATTCTATGTGGGGATTTCAACTGCATAGAAAGTCTCAGCCTGGATAAAAGAGGGGGAAACCCGAATCGTAGTTCTGGCGGCGCAAAAGTTTTAAGACACCTTTGTGATAATCACAATCTACATGACCCGTGGCGTCAGCTTAACCCGGATGCTCGGGTATATACTTGGCGCTCAGGGGACAACAGTGTAGCATGTCGTTTAGATAGATTCTATGTATCCAAAAGTCTACCTAACCATAGCCACACTTTTCTGCCAGCATACTTTACTGACCACGACTGTGTGAAGATCGAAGTCCTTCCCACAATTAAAAAGAAATCTTCCATGTGGAAGTGTAACGTCTCCATTCTAAAGAATCAAGAAGTCCAGTCTGACTTTATAGCATCCTACAAGGACTGGCAGACGCTAAAACCTGGCTTCCCATCTTTAAGATCTTGGTGGGATGACGTTAAGCAGAGAACCCGCTCCTTATTTATCAAACACTCCTGCAAGATAGCGAAAGAAAAAAGGGACGATCGATACCAACTAAATAACAGGTTGGGAGACCTCACCAACCAACTTAATGCTGGCAACGTCTCCCCTGCAACACTAAGACAATACCAGTCAACAAAAAATGCTCTCGCCGAATTGGCACTGTCTGAAGCACAAGGTGCCATGGTACGATCAAGAATCAAACACTTCGAGGAGGGAGAGAAGTGTACGGCATTTTTCTTAAAACAGGCTGCTTCCAATGGCAGGAAAAAGAACATCTCAGCCGTGCGTGACTCGGCAGGACAAGTCGTCCACGAGGACGACGAGATTTCCAACGTCTACAAAGAATTCTACGCAGAATTGTTTACGGAAGAGCCGGTGGATCCGGTTGCCTCTGATGAGCTATGTAGCAACCTCGATAACACTTTGAACACAGAGGAGGTCCAGTTACTGGAGAACCCCCTCACTCCCGAAGAACTTTTCAACTCCGTCTGTAGTATGGCGAACAACAAATGCCCGGGAAGTGATGGACTCCCCAAAGAGTTCTACACTACATTTTGGCATTTATTAGCCGATGATCTCCTGATGGTGTTTAACGAAGTTTTTGATGCCGGAGAACTTTCCCCCAGCCAGAAATTCGGTGTCGTAACTCTGCTACCTAAGAAGGGGGACGAATTGGACCCTAAGAACAGGAGACCAATATCCCTCTTAAACACCGACTATAAAATACTGACCAAGGTTCTCAACAATCGCCTTCAGTCTGTAATAGCATCGGTGTTGCACCCGGATCAGACCTGTGGTGTACCCGGCAGATCAATTCAATGTAATCTTCGACTACTCCGAGACATTGTTGTCTATGCAAATAACAACAACATTGACTGTGCCATCGTCTCGCTGGACCAAGCAAAAGCTTTTGATCGTGTTAACATCTCATTTCTACACAAGACCCTCACAAAGATGGGATTCGGCCCCTCCTTTCGAAAGTGGGTTTCAACTCTTTACCACAACATCTCTAGTTCTGTATTAGTAAATGGTTCCCTGTCGTCACCCTTTGATTTGACAAGGGGTGTACGGCAGGGATGCCCCCTCTCCCCACTCTTATACGCGATCTCGCTCGAGCCGTTCGCGGCGACAGTGCGTAAAGACCCTGAGATCCATGGGATTAAACTGCCAGGCGGTAACGAAGCAAAATTATCCATGTACGCGGATGATAACTCTGCCTTCCCCACATCGGATAATTCTATCGTAAGACTCTTTGAGGTGGTCGAACTTTACAACAAAGGCTCTGGCTCCAAGTTAAACCTAGATAAGTGTGAGGGATTGTGGCTGGGTAAATGGAGACATAGATCCGATAGTCCTGTTAATATTCAATGGACATCAGGGTCTATACGTCTACTCGGTGGAACCTTCGGGAACTTCGACATGCCCCTTATAAACTGGAAGGAAGGCAAACGCAAATTTGTAGAGACCCTTCAGGTGTGGGGAACCAGATCCCTCTCCTTCACTGGCAGAGTTACAGTGGCTAACGCTCTGGCCGCAGCCAAACTATGGTACATAGCGTCGGTATTCATCCCTCCCGAGTCCGTCATTAAAGATATCAATACCGCCTTGTTCAAATTCTTCTGGGACAATCGGCAAGAAATGGTTAGCCGAAACACCATCTACCTTCCCCCTGAGAAGGGCGGCTGGGGTTTGACCAACATAGCGAAAAAGGCGAAATGCCTGTACAGTCGTCCCTTCTCGGACATCCTGTCGCAAGAAAAACTGCCCTGGGTACAGCTGGCCAGGTACTGGCTTGGCATCTTCATACGAAGGTTTGACCCATCGACCTGGTCGAACAACATGCCTCATTCGCCGAACCCCCCTCCCCACTACAAGGCCCTCCAAACTCTTGTTTTAGAACTCGTAGAAGCGTCCCCCTCTAATCAATGGGACCTTGGGTGCACCACGCGTTCCCTGTACATCGACCTTCTGACGAAGGAAGCTCACGTGCCAAGTGTCTGTCTTAACAAACGGTCCGTTCCTTGGTCCTTAACCTTCCAATCTGTCCAACACCCCCTCCTGGAAAACGAACTTAAAGACATGGCGTGGCTGGTGGCCCACCATGCCCTAAAGACCAACGCTCTGCTCTACTCAAAGTGGAAGTTTATCCGCTCGGGATCATGTCCGAGGAAAAACTGTAAGGAGCACGAAAGTCTGGACCACGCGATGTGGTCCTGTAGGGAAGTGCTGCTTACATGGACATGGGTGGAGGGTTTCCTCAGGAGATGGGTAAAGTCAGATTTCCGCATCAATAAACACATGGTCACTCATGGTATCTTGCCAACCTCTTGGCCAAAATGTCAGAAAGACGTCATCATCTATGTCGTTGCCGTCACGAAGAAACGTATTTGGTCATCGAGATGTGAGGCACTCTTTGACAAAACGTTTGTGACCCACGTTGAGATAGTGCCGTACATCAAAGAGTGTCTTCGCTCAAGGCTGAAGCTAGACTTCATCCGCCTTGGCGAGACAGCTTTCCTGTCTCAGTGGTGTACTTCTGTACATTGGGCGAAAGTCGTTGGGGGAAAACTACGCTTGCGTTTTTAATCCCCGGTTCTCCTCTCGTCGTGTCAGTCTTTTGTCGTGTACTGTCTGTCTGTTGTGTTCTTATTTTATTTTGATGTGTCAAGTTGGCAGGAGTGGGTTGGTGGGAGCACATGGACAATAACCTGTCGTGGGTAGCTTGGCACATCTTTTTTCTGTCTCTTTCCTTCTGTCTAAGTCTATACTGTTGGAAAAGTTTTTAAAAAAAAAGTTTAAAAAAAATGGAAGAAAATAGAAAATAGTTAAGAAACCTCCTGTCTCTCTTGTCTAGTTTTCCCTCTTTTTTTGATTTTGTTATACCCCAATTAAAAACGGGCGTCCGTCCAGAGCGAGGGTTGGCCATTGCACATCCGGCCAGCTTGACCTTTGCGATTACCCCAAATGCGGGTAACTCGGCTGCGTAATTTATGATAGTGGGGGTCTGCGTTCGCGCTAACCCCCGCCCATACAATCCAAAAGCAGGTTGCACCCACACCCACCCATTAGCTATAGCCTCTCAACCGGAAAGCGCGCGCTCTCAGTGGCTACCGCGTTACGCGTTGGGGTAGGAGGGCAAATAAATGGATTAGCGACAGCGGTGATAGTCGCGTTCATTCACTTTCCTTTGCCCCAGGTGCAGTTGTTCTTGGAATGTCATGCCTGGAAATTTACATCACAGAGGGACAGATGCATTCTACAACATGGCCGGCGTTCTACAACACTACTGCTGATTCATATATAGTTGACGGGAACTTGTGTATGTTTCGCTTGAAACATACATTAGCTACGTTGCCTGCCCGTCGCCCAGATCACTCCGCCTGCACCTCTTTACCGATATGTCCCCATTCGCGTTCAGGTACGTGCTTCAGTCTTCTCTTCGATAAGAAAGAAAAGGACATTTAAAATAAGTGTGTCAGTCGCATGGAGAGTGAGGCACAAAACCCACCCGCCCTGCGGCAGATTTCAAGGGCGAAGAAAGGATTCTCCGTGATTTTAATCGGCGCTATATTCGTGGGGGTTGGTTGGGGGATATGCTAATTACCAGGCCGCTTCACCGTCTCTTGGCGGCACTTCGATGCCCGTGGCCGCCATCCAGGCAACGTTTTACTGAGATGGGTGAGTCAACCTCCACCTGTCTAAGGTCAATGAATTAACGGTAAATATAAAGCTATGTCACCTGTAGCTGCAGAAGACATCTCTACTCACATATTTGACAAGAAACGTCATTACGAAGGTGTTAGTATCAAGTTCAAGCGCCACGGTAAAAGGCGCGGCTTGGCCGCGGCGCCGCACAGACAAGGTGTTAATCGGGTTCATACTTACCTGGCAGAGATGGCACGTTGATCATGAAGGGCGTCCGTCCAGAGCGAGGGTTGGCCATTGCACATCCGGCCAGCTTGACCTTTGCGATTACCCCAAATGCGGGTAACTCGGCTGCGTAATTTATGATAGTGGGGGTCTGCGTTCGCGCTAACCCCCGCCCATACAATCCAAAAGCAGGTTGCACCCACACCCACCCATTAGCTATAGCCTCTCAACCGGAAAGCGCGCGCTCTCAGTGGCTACCGCGTTACGCGTTGGGGTAGGAGGGCAAATAAATGGATTAGCGACAGCGGTGATAGTCGCGTTCATTCACTTTCCTTTGCCCCAGGTGCAGTTGTTCTTGGAATGTCATGCCTGGAAATTTACATCACAGAGGGACAGATGCATTCTACAACATGGCCGGCGTTCTACAACACTACTGCTGATTCATATATAGTTGACGGGAACTTGTGTATGTTTCGCTTGAAACATACATTAGCTACGTTGCCTGCCCGTCGCCCAGATCACTCCGCCTGCACCTCTTTACCGATATGTCCCCATTCGCGTTCAGGTACGTGCTTCAGTCTTCTCTTCGATAAGAAAGAAAAGGACATTTAAAATAAGTGTGTCAGTCGCATGGAGAGTGAGGCACAAAACCCACCCGCCCTGCGGCAGATTTCAAGGGCGAAGAAAGGATTCTCCGTGATTTTAATCGGCGCTATATTCGTGGGGGTTGGTTGGGGGATATGCTAATTACCAGGCCGCTTCACCGTCTCTTGGCGGCACTTCGATGCCCGTGGCCGCCATCCAGGCAACGTTTTACTGAGATGGGTGAGTCAACCTCCACCTGTCTAAGGTCAATGAATTAACGGTAAATATAAAGCTATGTCACCTGTAGCTGCAGAAGACATCTCTACTCACATATTTGACAAGAAACGTCATTACGAAGGTGTTAGTATCAAGTTCAAGCGCCACGGTAAAAGGCGCGGCTTGGCCGCGGCGCCGCACAGACAAGGTGTTAATCGGGTTCATACTTACCTGGCAGAGATGGCACGTTGATCATGAAGGGCGTCCGTCCAGAGCGAGGGTTGGCCATTGCACATCCGGCCAGCTTGACCTTTGCGATTACCCCAAATGCGGGTAACTCGGCTGCGTAATTTATGATAGTGGGGGTCTGCGTTCGCGCTAACCCCCGCCCATACAATCCAAAAGCAGGTTGCACCCACACCCACCCATTAGCTATAGCCTCTCAACCGGAAAGCGCGCGCTCTCAGTGGCTACCGCGTTACGCGTTGGGGTAGGAGGGCAAATAAATGGATTAGCGACAGCGGTGATAGTCGCGTTCATTCACTTTCCTTTGCCCCAGGTGCAGTTGTTCTTGGAATGTCATGCCTGGAAATTTACATCACAGAGGGACAGATGCATTCTACAACATGGCCGGCGTTCTACAACACTACTGCTGATTCATATATAGTTGACGGGAACTTGTGTATGTTTCGCTTGAAACATACATTAGCTACGTTGCCTGCCCGTCGCCCAGATCACTCCGCCTGCACCTCTTTACCGATATGTCCCCATTCGCGTTCAGGTACGTGCTTCAGTCTTCTCTTCGATAAGAAAGAAAAGGACATTTAAAATAAGTGTGTCAGTCGCATGGAGAGTGAGGCACAAAACCCACCCGCCCTGCGGCAGATTTCAAGGGCGAAGAAAGGATTCTCCGTGATTTTAATCGGCGCTATATTCGTGGGGGTTGGTTGGGGGATATGCTAATTACCAGGCCGCTTCACCGTCTCTTGGCGGCACTTCGATGCCCGTGGCCGCCATCCAGGCAACGTTTTACTGAGATGGGTGAGTCAACCTCCACCTGTCTAAGGTCAATGAATTAACGGTAAATATAAAGCTATGTCACCTGTAGCTGCAGAAGACATCTCTACTCACATATTTGACAAGAAACGTCATTACGAAGGTGTTAGTATCAAGTTCAAGCGCCACGGTAAAAGGCGCGGCTTGGCCGCGGCGCCGCACAGACAAGGTGTTAATCGGGTTCATACTTACCTGGCAGAGATGGCACGTTGATCATGAAGGGCGTCCGTCCAGAGCGAGGGTTGGCCATTGCACATCCGGCCAGCTTGACCTTTGCGATTACCCCAAATGCGGGTAACTCGGCTGCGTAATTTATGATAGTGGGGGTCTGCGTTCGCGCTAACCCCCGCCCATACAATCCAAAAGCAGGTTGCACCCACACCCACCCATTAGCTATAGCCTCTCAACCGGAAAGCGCGCGCTCTCAGTGGCTACCGCGTTACGCGTTGGGGTAGGAGGGCAAATAAATGGATTAGCGACAGCGGTGATAGTCGCGTTCATTCACTTTCCTTTGCCCCAGGTGCAGTTGTTCTTGGAATGTCATGCCTGGAAATTTACATCACAGAGGGACAGATGCATTCTACAACATGGCCGGCGTTCTACAACACTACTGCTGATTCATATATAGTTGACGGGAACTTGTGTATGTTTCGCTTGAAACATACATTAGCTACGTTGCCTGCCCGTCGCCCAGATCACTCCGCCTGCACCTCTTTACCGATATGTCCCCATTCGCGTTCAGGTACGTGCTTCAGTCTTCTCTTCGATAAGAAAGAAAAGGACATTTAAAATAAGTGTGTCAGTCGCATGGAGAGTGAGGCACAAAACCCACCCGCCCTGCGGCAGATTTCAAGGGCGAAGAAAGGATTCTCCGTGATTTTAATCGGCGCTATATTCGTGGGGGTTGGTTGGGGGATATGCTAATTACCAGGCCGCTTCACCGTCTCTTGGCGGCACTTCGATGCCCGTGGCCGCCATCCAGGCAACGTTTTACTGAGATGGCTGAGTCAACCTCCACCTGTCTAAGGTCAATGAATTAACGGTAAATATAAAGCTATGTCACCTGTAGCTGCAGAAGACATCTCTACTCACATATTTGACAAGAAACGTCATTACGAAGGTGTTAGTATCAAGTTCAGGCGCCACGGTAAAAGGCGCGGCTTGGCCGCGGCGCCGCACAGACAAGGTGTTAATCGGGTTCATACTTACCTGGCAGAGATGGCACGTTGATCATGAAGGGTTACAAAAAATGGGAAAAAAATAGAAAATAGTTAAGAAACCTCCTGTCTCTCTTGTCTAGTTTTCCCTCTTTTTTGATTTTGTTATACCCCAATTAAAAACGGGCGTCCGTCCAGAGCGAGGGTTGGCCATTGCACATCCGGCCAGCTTGACCTTTGCGATTACCCCAAATGCGGGTAACTCGGCTGCGTAATTTATGATAGTGGGGGTCTGCGTTCGCGCTAACCCCCGCCCATACAATCCAAAAGCAGGTTGCACCCACACCCACCCATTAGCTATAGCCTCTCAACCGGAAAGCGCGCGCTCTCAGTGGCTACCGCGTTACGCGTTGGGGTAGGAGGGCAAATAAATGGATTAGCGACAGCGGTGATAGTCGCGTTCATTCACTTTCCTTTGCCCCAGGTGCAGTTGTTCTTGGAATGTCATGCCTGGAAATTTACATCACAGAGGGACAGATGCATTCTACAACATGGCCGGCGTTCTACAACACTACTGCTGATTCATATATAGTTGACGGGAACTTGTGTATGTTTCGCTTGAAACATACATTAGCTACGTTGCCTGCCCGTCGCCCAGATCACTCCGCCTGCACCTCTTTACCGATATGTCCCCATTCGCGTTCAGGTACGTGCTTCAGTCTTCTCTTCGATAAGAAAGAAAAGGACATTTAAAATAAGTGTGTCAGTCGCATGGAGAGTGAGGCACAAAACCCACCCGCCCTGCGGCAGATTTCAAGGGCGAAGAAAGGATTCTCCGTGATTTTAATCGGCGCTATATTCGTGGGGGTTGGTTGGGGGATATGCTAATTACCAGGCCGCTTCACCGTCTCTTGGCGGCACTTCGATGCCCGTGGCCGCCATCCAGGCAACGTTTTACTGAGATGGGTGAGTCAACCTCCACCTGTCTAAGGTCAATGAATTAACGGTAAATATAAAGCTATGTCACCTGTAGCTGCAGAAGACATCTCTACTCACATATTTGACAAGAAACGTCATTACGAAGGTGTTAGTATCAAGTTCAAGCGCCACGGTAAAAGGCGCGGCTTGGCCGCGGCGCCGCACAGACAAGGTGTTAATCGGGTTCATACTTACCTGGCAGAGATGGCACGTTGATCATGAAGGGCTTAAGAAACCTCCTGTCTCTCTTGTCTAGTTTTCCCTCTTTTTTTGATTTTGTTATACCCCAATTAAAAACGGGCTTCCCAGGATCATTTTGGTTGTTTTCTGGAGTCTGATGGTGTTTATATAAGCACATTACGGCCGTTTTTGTGCGACCGTACCCCTCGTGAGGAAACGCCCCGGTAGACCTTACGGTGCCAGCCGGCGGCGTGGCTCACCACGTTCCGGTCTTCTTTTCGCAGAATTCTCCAGCCTGTCACGGGTTGGAGCCTTAGTTCCACCTCGTGTGGAACGTCAGGAGGTTGGTCTTTAATAGTACGGCTACTTTTCTTTTTGTTTTCCCCTAAATTGTTGTCGTACGCGCTACTTTACGTACTTGCCCTCCCCATTCTTGTGGGGTGGTATCGCCCACCACTTGGGTGGCCCTGTTGTTTTGAAACTCGCCAGCGAGGCTCCAAAAGGGGTTTCCAGAAACCCTCCCAGGCTCTATCATAGGGGCTGGTAGGGGCTCAGATAAAGCCTTCTGTGTACAAACCCTCCGATAGATGTACAAAATGAGGAGAGATAACTCTATCTGTGTTACAACCACACAGAAAGACAGGCTGTCTGCGGCAGATGCCTTTGCTCTGTTAGACACTGTTGGTGTCCCCACCTCTAGTCTACAGGCTGTACAGGCGCTGAACCAGACATCGTTTGATGTAACATTCCGCACCCTGCGGGATAGGAAACTGTATGCTGGTAAGCTAGCACAGCTAGACTGTGTAGATGTCCGTGTCTACGGGAGCGCTGAGTCCATCATTACAGCCTCCCGAATCCCCGACGAATTTGATGATAATTACGTCAGGAACTACTTGTCACGGTTCGGACAGGTCCTTGCTTCCCGTATGGTGACATACAGGGACAGGCCTTCCGTCAGAAACGGCAACAGGCAGTACAAAGTTGTCCTCAAGCCAGGCGTTAACCATGGTTCCGTCTTCCTGGAGGCTGGCGGATGGTCGTCTGGTCTTTTTCAGCTATGTAGGCCAAGTTCGAACGTGCTTAAAATGCTATCAGGAGGGCCATGAAGCGGCGAACTGCACTGTCCGCTTCTGCAACAAGTGCCAAACGGTCGGTCACATCGCTTCTGACTGTACCAATGACATAGTCTGCAATAATTGCAACAAGGAAGGCCACACCGCTCGCCGGTGCCCAACATCCTACGCAAACAAACTACAGCTTGAGAACAAATGGACCAAGGGTCCTGAAGCTGTGGTGGATAAGTCCTTGTGTAGCTCTGGAGTCCCTGCTCAGGTGGAGCAGACTGAGCCGAAAACAGTGGCTCAAGACACTCCTATGTCGCAGGAGCAAGACCCTGATGAACAGGAAAACTCCGAGGAGGAGTCAGCAGATTCCTCCGAGGAGGAGACAGAGGAGAAAATGGAGTTGATCCTAACCCCCTCCCCTGGATACGAGAGCGGGAGCACCCAGCCCCAAGCTGAGGTGCAGAGTAAGACTTCCCGTCGCAAAAACCGACGACGAAACAAGGTCAAGGGAAAGAACAACAAACCCCCTAGTCAAAATCATGAAATTGAAGAGGCCTTAACTCATGAGCTTACGGCAAAGGAAGCGGGTGCCAAGACGACCCCGATCACTGAAACCGCTAGTATATCATCAGATGAAAAAGACTCCGATTGTACCGGAATGGAAGTTGGCAAAATGACATTCAAGAGGCCGGCAGCACCAACCCGGTCAGATGACGAGGTCAGCCGTAAAAGAAAGGTTAACCTCTCGTCAAAGACAGTTCGCCCCAAGAATTACGACCTTCCTCTTGCTGAGGATCTCCAAATTGAAGAGTTCGAATCTTCTGAAGAATCCTTATAATAATAATAATGATGACTCGAACCAAGCATAGGCTGTATGCCTTAACCTTTTTAACAATGGTAGTCATAGCAACTCTAAACGCTTGTGGGATGCGTAATCCCAACAAACGCAAGCAAGTGTATAACTTCTGTAGACAACAACAATTTGACATTGTGTGCTTGCAGGAATGCCATATTTCACACGTTGAAGAAACAGCCTTGTGGGAGAGGGAATGGGGAGGGCAAGCTCTTTGGAGCTTGGGTACGCCCAATGCGAGAGGAGTAGGAATTCTGCTTTCCCCATCCCTCGACCTCAATGTTGTTAAA
Organism: Branchiostoma floridae x Branchiostoma japonicum; assembly: GCA_013266295.2. Taxonomy (NCBI): domain Eukaryota; kingdom Metazoa; phylum Chordata; class Leptocardii; order Amphioxiformes; family Branchiostomatidae; genus Branchiostoma; species Branchiostoma floridae x Branchiostoma japonicum. The sequence continues at coordinate 5,425,177 of CM023833.1, read as the reverse complement.
AAGTTCTGTGATGAAGATGGGCGTGTTGTGTGCGCTGTCCTGTCTAACGGCACGCGCTCCGTAAGAATCTGTAATGTCTATGCCCCAAATGAAGCTGCGGAAAGATCAGACTTTTATCGCAGCTTAAACAACTTCCTATCTAACGCCGATCCTACAATTCTATGTGGGGATTTCAACTGCATAGAAAGTCTCAGCCTGGATAAAAGAGGGGGAAACCCGAATCGTAGTTCTGGCGGCGCAAAAGTTTTAAGACACCTTTGTGATAATCACAATCTACATGACCCGTGGCGTCAGCTTAACCCGGATGCTCGGGTATATACTTGGCGCTCAGGGGACAACAGTGTAGCATGTCGTTTAGATAGATTCTATGTATCCAAAAGTCTACCTAACCATAGCCACACTTTTCTGCCAGCATACTTTACTGACCACGACTGTGTGAAGATCGAAGTCCTTCCCACAATTAAAAAGAAATCTTCCATGTGGAAGTGTAACGTCTCCATTCTAAAGAATCAAGAAGTCCAGTCTGACTTTATAGCATCCTACAAGGACTGGCAGACGCTAAAACCTGGCTTCCCATCTTTAAGATCTTGGTGGGATGACGTTAAGCAGAGAACCCGCTCCTTATTTATCAAACACTCCTGCAAGATAGCGAAAGAAAAAAGGGACGATCGATACCAACTAAATAACAGGTTGGGAGACCTCACCAACCAACTTAATGCTGGCAACGTCTCCCCTGCAACACTAAGACAATACCAGTCAACAAAAAATGCTCTCGCCGAATTGGCACTGTCTGAAGCACAAGGTGCCATGGTACGATCAAGAATCAAACACTTCGAGGAGGGAGAGAAGTGTACGGCATTTTTCTTAAAACAGGCTGCTTCCAATGGCAGGAAAAAGAACATCTCAGCCGTGCGTGACTCGGCAGGACAAGTCGTCCACGAGGACGACGAGATTTCCAACGTCTACAAAGAATTCTACGCAGAATTGTTTACGGAAGAGCCGGTGGATCCGGTTGCCTCTGATGAGCTATGTAGCAACCTCGATAACACTTTGAACACAGAGGAGGTCCAGTTACTGGAGAACCCCCTCACTCCCGAAGAACTTTTCAACTCCGTCTGTAGTATGGCGAACAACAAATGCCCGGGAAGTGATGGACTCCCTAAAGAGTTCTACACTACATTTTGGCATTTATTAGCCGATGATCTCCTAATGGTGTTTAACGAAGTTTTTGATGCCGGGGAACTTTCCCCCAGCCAGAAATTCGGTGTCGTAACTCTGCTACCTAAGAAGGGGGACGAATTGGACCCTAAGAACAGGAGACCAATATCCCTCTTAAACACCGACTATAAAATACTGACCAAGGTTCTCAACAATCGCCTTCAGTCTGTAATAGCATCGGTGTTGCACCCGGATCAGACCTGTGGTGTACCCGGCAGATCAATTCAATGTAATCTTCGACTACTCCGAGACATTGTTGTCTATGCAAATAACAACAACATTGACTGTGCCATCGTCTCGCTGGACCAAGCAAAAGCTTTTGATCGTGTTAACATCTCATTTCTACACAAGACCCTCACAAAGATGGGATTCGGCCCCTCCTTTCGAAAGTGGGTTTCAATTCTTTACCACAACATCTCTAGTTCTGTATTAGTAAATGGTTCCCTGTCGTCACCCTTTGCTTTGACAAGGGGTGTACGGCAGGGATGCCCCCTCTCCCCACTCTTATACGCGATCTCGCTCGAGCCGTTCGCGGCGACAGTGCGTAAAGACCCTGAGATCCATGGGATTAAACTGCCAGGCGGTAACGAAGCAAAATTATCCATGTACGCGGATGATAACTCTGCCTTCCCCACATCGGATAATTCTATCGTAAGACTCTTTGAGGTGGTCGAACTTTACAACAAAGGCTCTGGCTCCAAGTTAAACCTAGATAAGTGTGAGGGATTGTGGCTGGGTAAATGGAGACATAGATCCGATAGTCCTGTTAATATTCAATGGACATCAGGGTCTATACGTCTACTCGGTGGAACCTTCGGGAACATCGACATGCCCCTTATAAACTGGAAGGAAGGCAAACGCAAATTTGTAGAGACCCTTCAGGTGTGGGGAACCAGATCCCTCTCCTTCACTGGCAGAGTTACAGTGGCTAACGCTCTGGCCGCAGCCAAACTATGGTACATAGCGTCGGTATTCATCCCTCCCGAGTCCGTCATTAAAGATATCAATACCGCCTTGTTCAAATTCTTCTGGGACAATCGGCAAGAAATGGTTAGCCGAAACACCATCTACCTTCCCCCTGAGAAGGGCGGCTGGGGTTTGACCAACATAGCGAAAAAGGCGAAATGCCTGTACAGTCGTCCCTTCTCGGACATCCTGTCGCAAGAAAAACTGCCCTGGGTACAGCTGGCCAGGTACTGGCTTGGCATCTTCATACGAAGGTTTGACCCATCGACCTGGTCGAACAACATGCCTCATTCGCCGAACCCCCCTCCCCACTACAAGGCCCTCCAAACTCTTGTTTTAGAACTCGTAGAAGCGTCCCCCTCTAATCAATGGGACCTTGGGTGCACCACGCGTTCCCTGTACATCGACCTTCTGACGAAGGAAGCTCACGTGCCAAGTGTCTGTCTTAACAAACGGTCCGTTCCTTGGTCCTTAACCTTCCAATCTGTCCAACACCCCCTCCTGGAAAACAAACTCAAAGACATGGCGTGGCTGGTGGCCCACCATGCCCTAAAGACCAACGCTCTGCTCTACTCAAAGTGGAAGTATATCCGCTCGGGATCATGTCCGAGGAAAAACTGTAAGGAGCACGAAAGTATGGACCACGCGATGTGGTCCTGTAGGGAAGTGCTGCTTACATGGACATGGGTGGAGGGTTTCCTCAGGAGATGGGTAAAGTCAGATTTCCGCATCAATAAACACATGGTCACTCATGGTATCTTGCCAACCTCTTGGCCAAAATGTCAGAAAGACGTCATCATCTATGTCGTTGCCGTCACGAAGAAACGTATTTGGTCATCGAGATGTGAGGCACTCTTTGACAAAACGTTTGTGACCCACGTTGAGATAGTGCCGTACATCAAAGAGTGTCTTCGCTCAAGGCTGAAGCTAGACTTCATCCGCCTTGGCGAGACAGCTTTCCTGTCTCAGTGGTGTACTTCTGTACATTGGGTGAAAGTCGTTGGGGGAAAACTACGCTTGCGTTTTTAATCCCCGGTTCTCCTCTCGTCGTGTCAGTCTTTTGTCGTGTACTGTCTGTCTGTTGTGTTCTTATTTTATTTTGATGTGTCAAGTTGGCAGGAGTGGGTTGGTGGGAGCACATGGACAATAACCTGTCGTGGGTAGCTTGGCACATCTTTTTTCTGTCTCTTTCCTTCTGTCTAAGTCTATACTGTTGGAAAAGTTAAAAAAAAAAAGTTTTAAAAAAATGGAAGAAAATAGAAAATAGTTAAGAAACCTCCTGTCTCTCTTGTCTAGTTTTCCCTCTTTTTTTTTTATTTTGTTATACCCCAATTAAAAACGGGCGTCCGTCCAGAGCGAGGGTTGGCCATTGCACATCCGGCCAGCTTGACCTTTGCGATTACCCCAAATGCGGGTAACTCGGCTGCGTAATTTATGATAGTGGGGGTCTGCGTTCGCGCTAACCCCCGCCCATACAATCCAAAAGCAGGTTGCACCCACACCCACCCACTAGCTATAGCCTCTCAACCGGAAAGCGCGCGCTCTCAGTGGCTACTGGGTTACGCGTTGGGGTAGGAGGGCAAATAAATGGATTAGCGACAGCGGTGATAGTCGCGTTCCTTTGCCCCAGGTGCAGTTGTTCTTGGAATGTCATGCCTGGAATTTACATCACAGAGGGACAGATGCATTCTACAACATGGCCGGCGTTCTACAACACTACTGCTGATTCATATATAGTTGACGGGAACTTGTGTATGTTTCGCTTGAAACATACATTAGCTACGTTGCCTCCCCGTCGCCCAGATCAATCCGCCTGCACCTCTTTACCGATATGTCCCCATTCGCGTTCAGGTACGTGCTTCAGTCTTCTCTTCGATAAGAAAGAAAAGGACATTTAAAAATAAGTGTGTCAGTCGCATGGAGAGTGAGGCACAAAACCCACCCGCCCTGCGGCAGATTTCAAGGGCGAAGAAAGGATTCTCCGTGATTTTAATCGGCGCTATATTCGTGGGGGTTGGTTGGGGGATATGCTAATTACCAGGCCGCTTCACCGTCTCTTGGCGGCACTTCGATGCCCGTGGACGCCATCCAGGCAACGTTTTACTGAGATGGGTGAGTCAACCTCCACCTGTCTAAGGTCAATGAATTAACGGTAAATATAAAGCTATGTCACCTGTAGCTGCAGAAGACATCTCTACTCACATATTTGACAAGAAACGTCATTATGAAGGTGTTAGTATCAAGTTCAAGCGCCACGGTAAAAGGCGCGGCTTGGCCGCGGCGCCGCACAGACAAGGTGTTAATCGGGTTCATACTTACCTGGCAGAGATGGCACGTTGATCATGAAGGGCGTCCGTCCAGAGCGAGGGTTGGCCATTGCACATCCGGCCAGCTTGACCTTTGCGATTACCCCAAATGCGGGTAACTCGGCTGCGTAATTTATGATAGTGGGGGTCTGCGTTCGCGCTAACCCCCGCCCATACAATCCAAAAGCAGGTTGCACCCACACCCACCCACTAGCTATAGCCTCTCAACCGGAAAGCGCGCGCTCTCAGTGGCTACTGGGTTACGCGTTGGGGTAGGAGGGCAAATAAATGGATTAGCGACAGCGGTGATAGTCGCGTTCCTTTGCCCCAGGTGCAGTTGTTCTTGGAATGTCATACCTGGAATTTACATCACAGAGGGACAGATGCATTCTACAACATGGCCGGCGTTCTACAACACTACTGCTGATTCATATATAGTTGACGGGAACTTGTGTATGTTTCGCTTGAAACATACATTAGCTACGTTGCCTCCCCGTCGCCCAGATCAATCCGCCTGCACCTCTTTACCGATATGTCCCCATTCGCGTTCAGGTACGTGCTTCAGTCTTCTCTTCGATAAGAAAGAAAAGGACATTTAAAAATAAGTGTGTCAGTCGCATGGAGAGTGAGGCACAAAACCCACCCGCCCTGCGGCAGATTTCAAGGGCGAAGAAAGGATTCTCCGTGATTTTAATCGGCGCTATATTCGTGGGGGTTGGTTGGGGGATATGCTAATTACCAGGCCGCTTCACCGTCTCTTGGCGGCACTTCGATGCCCGTGGACGCCATCCAGGCAACGTTTTACTGAGATGGGTGAGTCAACCTCCACCTGTCTAAGGTCAATGAATTAACGGTAAATATAAAGCTATGTCACCTGTAGCTGCAGAAGACATCTCTACTCACATATTTGACAAGAAACGTCATTATGAAGGTGTTAGTATCAAGTTCAAGCGCCACGGTAAAAGGCGCGGCTTGGCCGCGGCGCCGCACAGACAAGGTGTTAATCGGGTTCATACTTACCTGGCAGAGATGGCACGTTGATCATGAAGGGCGTCCGTCCAGAGCGAGGGTTGGCCATTGCACATCCGGCCAGCTTGACCTTTGCGATTACCCCAAATGCGGGTAACTCGGCTGCGTAATTTATGATAGTGGGGGTCTGCGTTCGCGCTAACCCCCGCCCATACAATCCAAAAGCAGGTTGCACCCACACCCACCCACTAGCTATAGCCTCTCAACCGGAAAGCGCGCGCTCTCAGTGGCTACTGGGTTACGCGTTGGGGTAGGAGGGCAAATAAATGGATTAGCGACAGCGGTGATAGTCGCGTTCCTTTGCCCCAGGTGCAGTTGTTCTTGGAATGTCATGCCTGGAATTTACATCACAGAGGGACAGATGCATTCTACAACATGGCCGGCGTTCTACAACACTACTGCTGATTCATATATAGTTGACGGGAACTTGTGTATGTTTCGCTTGAAACATACATTAGCTACGTTGCCTCCCCGTCGCCCAGATCAATCCGCCTGCACCTCTTTACCGATATGTCCCCATTCGCGTTCAGGTACGTGCTTCAGTCTTCTCTTCGATAAGAAAGAAAAGGACATTTAAAAATAAGTGTGTCAGTCGCATGGAGAGTGAGGCACAAAACCCACCCGCCCTGCGGCAGATTTCAAGGGCGAAGAAAGGATTCTCCGTGATTTTAATCGGCGCTATATTCGTGGGGGTTGGTTGGGGGATATGCTAATTACCAGGCCGCTTCACCGTCTCTTGGCGGCACTTCGATGCCCGTGGACGCCATCCAGGCAACGTTTTACTGAGATGGGTGAGTCAACCTCCACCTGTCTAAGGTCAATGAATTAACGGTAAATATAAAGCTATGTCACCTGTAGCTGCAGAAGACATCTCTACTCACATATTTGACAAGAAACGTCATTATGAAGGTGTTAGTATCAAGTTCAAGCGCCACGGTAAAAGGCGCGGCTTGGCCGCGGCGCCGCACAGACAAGGTGTTAATCGGGTTCATACTTACCTGGCAGAGATGGCACGTTGATCATGAAGGGCGTCCGTCCAGAGCGAGGGTTGGCCATTGCACATCCGGCCAGCTTGACCTTTGCGATTACCCCAAATGCGGGTAACTCGGCTGCGTAATTTATGATAGTGGGGGTCTGCGTTCGCGCTAACCCCCGCCCATACAATCCAAAAGCAGGTTGCACCCACACCCACCCACTAGCTATAGCCTCTCAACCGGAAAGCGCGCGCTCTCAGTGGCTACTGGGTTACGCGTTGGGGTAGGAGGGCAAATAAATGGATTAGCGACAGCGGTGATAGTCGCGTTCCTTTGCCCCAGGTGCAGTTGTTCTTGGAATGTCATGCCTGGAATTTACATCACAGAGGGACAGATGCATTCTACAACATGGCCGGCGTTCTACAACACTACTGCTGATTCATATATAGTTGACGGGAACTTGTGTATGTTTCGCTTGAAACATACATTAGCTACGTTGCCTCCCCGTCGCCCAGATCAATCCGCCTGCACCTCTTTACCGATATGTCCCCATTCGCGTTCAGGTACGTGCTTCAGTCTTCTCTTCGATAAGAAAGAAAAGGACATTTAAAAATAAGTGTGTCAGTCGCATGGAGAGTGAGGCACAAAACCCACCCGCCCTGCGGCAGATTTCAAGGGCGAAGAAAGGATTCTCCGTGATTTTAATCGGCGCTATATTCGTGGGGGTTGGTTGGGGGATATGCTAATTACCAGGCCGCTTCACCGTCTCTTGGCGGCACTTCGATGCCCGTGGACGCCATCCAGGCAACGTTTTACTGAGATGGGTGAGTCAACCTCCACCTGTCTAAGGTCAATGAATTAACGGTAAATATAAAGCTATGTCACCTGTAGCTGCAGAAGACATCTCTACTCACATATTTGACAAGAAACGTCATTATGAAGGTGTTAGTATCAAGTTCAAGCGCCACGGTAAAAGGCGCGGCTTGGCCGCGGCGCCGCACAGACAAGGTGTTAATCGGGTTCATACTTACCTGGCAGAGATGGCACGTTGATCATGAAGGGCGTCCGTCCAGAGCGAGGGTTGGCCATTGCACATCCGGCCAGCTTGACCTTTGCGATTACCCCAAATGCGGGTAACTCGGCTGCGTAATTTATGATAGTGGGGGTCTGCGTTCGCGCTAACCCCCGCCCATACAATCCAAAAGCAGGTTGCACCCACACCCACCCACTAGCTATAGCCTCTCAACCGGAAAGCGCGCGCTCTCAGTGGCTACTGGGTTACGCGTTGGGGTAGGAGGGCAAATAAATGGATTAGCGACAGCGGTGATAGTCGCGTTCCTTTGCCCCAGGTGCAGTTGTTCTTGGAATGTCATGCCTGGAATTTACATCACAGAGGGACAGATGCATTCTACAACATGGCCGGCGTTCTACAACACTACTGCTGATTCATATATAGTTGACGGGAACTTGTGTATGTTTCGCTTGAAACATACATTAGCTACGTTGCCTCCCCGTCGCCCAGATCAATCCGCCTGCACCTCTTTACCGATATGTCCCCATTCGCGTTCAGGTACGTGCTTCAGTCTTCTCTTCGATAAGAAAGAAAAGGACATTTAAAAATAAGTGTGTCAGTCGCATGGAGAGTGAGGCACAAAACCCACCCGCCCTGCGGCAGATTTCAAGGGCGAAGAAAGGATTCTCCGTGATTTTAATCGGCGCTATATTCGTGGGGGTTGGTTGGGGGATATGCTAATTACCAGGCCGCTTCACCGTCTCTTGGCGGCACTTCGATGCCCGTGGACGCCATCCAGGCAACGTTTTACTGAGATGGGTGAGTCAACCTCCACCTGTCTAAGGTCAATGAATTAACGGTAAATATAAAGCTATGTCACCTGTAGCTGCAGAAGACATCTCTACTCACATATTTGACAAGAAACGTCATTATGAAGGTGTTAGTATCAAGTTCAAGCGCCACGGTAAAAGGCGCGGCTTGGCCGCGGCGCCGCACAGACAAGGTGTTAATCGGGTTCATACTTACCTGGCAGAGATGGCACGTTGATCATGAAGGGCGTCCGTCCAGAGCGAGGGTTGGCCATTGCACATCCGGCCAGCTTGACCTTTGCGATTACCCCAAATGCGGGTAACTCGGCTGCGTAATTTATGATAGTGGGGGTCTGCGTTCGCGCTAACCCCCGCCCATACAATCCAAAAGCAGGTTGCACCCACACCCACCCACTAGCTATAGCCTCTCAACCGGAAAGCGCGCGCTCTCAGTGGCTACTGGGTTACGCGTTGGGGTAGGAGGGCAAATAAATGGATTAGCGACAGCGGTGATAGTCGCGTTCCTTTGCCCCAGGTGCAGTTGTTCTTGGAATGTCATGCCTGGAATTTACATCACAGAGGGACAGATGCATTCTACAACATGGCCGGCGTTCTACAACACTACTGCTGATTCATATATAGTTGACGGGAACTTGTGTATGTTTCGCTTGAAACATACATTAGCTACGTTGCCTCCCCGTCGCCCAGATCAATCCGCCTGCACCTCTTTACCGATATGTCCCCATTCGCGTTCAGGTACGTGCTTCAGTCTTCTCTTCGATAAGAAAGAAAAGGACATTTAAAAATAAGTGTGTCAGTCGCATGGAGAGTGAGGCACAAAACCCACCCGCCCTGCGGCAGATTTCAAGGGCGAAGAAAGGATTCTCCGTGATTTTAATCGGCGCTATATTCGTGGGGGTTGGTTGGGGGATATGCTAATTACCAGGCCGCTTCACCGTCTCTTGGCGGCACTTCGATGCCCGTGGACGCCATCCAGGCAACGTTTTACTGAGATGGGTGAGTCAACCTCCACCTGTCTAAGGTCAATGAATTAACGGTAAATATAAAGCTATGTCACCTGTAGCTGCAGAAGACATCTCTACTCACATATTTGACAAGAAACGTCATTATGAAGGTGTTAGTATCAAGTTCAAGCGCCACGGTAAAAGGCGCGGCTTGGCCGCGGCGCCGCACAGACAAGGTGTTAATCGGGTTCATACTTACCTGGCAGAGATGGCACGTTGATCATGAAGGGCGTCCGTCCAGAGCGAGGGTTGGCCATTGCACATCCGGCCAGCTTGACCTTTGCGATTACCCCAAATGCGGGTAACTCGGCTGCGTAATTTATGATAGTGGGGGTCTGCGTTCGCGCTAACCCCCGCCCATACAATCCAAAAGCAGGTTGCACCCACACCCACCCACTAGCTATAGCCTCTCAACCGGAAAGCGCGCGCTCTCAGTGGCTACTGGGTTACGCGTTGGGGTAGGAGGGCAAATAAATGGATTAGCGACAGCGGTGATAGTCGCGTTCCTTTGCCCCAGGTGCAGTTGTTCTTGGAATGTCATGCCTGGAATTTACATCACAGAGGGACAGATGCATTCTACAACATGGCCGGCGTTCTACAACACTACTGCTGATTCATATATAGTTGACGGGAACTTGTGTATGTTTCGCTTGAAACATACATTAGCTACGTTGCCTCCCCGTCGCCCAGATCAATCCGCCTGCACCTCTTTACCGATATGTCCCCATTCGCGTTCAGGTACGTGCTTCAGTCTTCTCTTCGATAAGAAAGAAAAGGACATTTAAAAATAAGTGTGTCAGTCGCATGGAGAGTGAGGCACAAAACCCACCCGCCCTGCGGCAGATTTCAAGGGCGAAGAAAGGATTCTCCGTGATTTTAATCGGCGCTATATTCGTGGGGGTTGGTTGGGGGATATGCTAATTACCAGGCCGCTTCACCGTCTCTTGGCGGCACTTCGATGCCCGTGGACGCCATCCAGGCAACGTTTTACTGAGATGGGTGAGTCAACCTCCACCTGTCTAAGGTCAATGAATTAACGGTAAATATAAAGCTATGTCACCTGTAGCTGCAGAAGACATCTCTACTCACATATTTGACAAGAAACGTCATTATGAAGGTGTTAGTGAAACAAATACGAGTCTTACTCTGATGAAATCTTAAACACAACTGATTTTATTCGACTTACAACCGGCCGGTTCTAGAGTCCCTTCCCTCGAACGGGTATAGATCACCCGTTCGAACACGACGCGATCACGTGCGCTCGCACGTGATCGAACAGGTGACCAGCCCCGTCCAAGGGAGGGTCTAGAACCGGCGGCAAAATACAGCACATACTAGTATTCAAAAGTATTCCGTTGAAGTATTACACTACATTATTACACTCTTCCCCCCTTATCTAAGCAGGTGTCCTCACCTGCTGATATTTACTTCTATTATTTACAAGTTAATACATATAATAGCGGGTCAATAAGTATTACAGTCTACGTTCATAAAAGTTCTGAGAGTTCCGATGATCGGTCCGCAACCTGCAAAAGTCAACAACACTCATCCCTTGTCAAGTCCTTTCCCGTAAGCATAGGGGCATGAACAAGGCGAGAGGTATAAATGTCTTTTGCAGTACACGTTGTTCGGTGAAAAACCGTGAATAGCAACAGGAAAAGCACATCTGTCTGACTATTGTTACGGCTTTATCTCAGCAACACTCATCCCTTGTCGAGTCCTTTCCCGTAGGCATAGAGGCACGAACAAGGCGAGAGGCAAAAATGTCTTCAATGGTACACGTCATTCTGTGTAAAACAATAGCAACAGGGAAAACACATCTGTCTGACTATCGTTACATCTTTCTCCTCCCCGCAGGGTAGGACAAAATTGTTCAACAAGTTCATCGGCTCGTAGCCGGTCAAAAGAACAGTTCTCTACCGCCGGGACTTTACCGTAGGCCTAGATCCGGGGTTGGTCGCCCTCGTATTGTCTCTTGAGTTTGCTCCAATACTGTACATGTCCCGTTTACGGAAAGCCTCAAACCGCGCTCATTTTAGCTGTCGTCGCTCTTCCTCCAGCTGGAGATGCAGCCGCCTCTCTTCAAGTTTCCGACCGGGCGATACGCTCCTGTTCACAGGCGTGCTTCCGCTCGATCCTCATCCGCTCCGGATCACTCCTCACGCTCACGCTCCTGTTTCTCCTGCTCCAGGCGGCCCCGTTCCCACTGGAGACGTTCGCGTTTCTCTCGCTCCTCCTAGTCAAATTTGATGATCTCCGGCTGCCGTTCCGCCCGTGTCGCTCCCGCACTGCTCGGCACCGCTTTATCTCTGGCTGCTCCCACTAACGGTGGATGATCCCACCAGAAAAACGAGCCTCCTCTGGTGGAGCTGCGGGTCGAGCATCAGTAGATGGATCTCTCCCGTTCACACTGTCTTTTTCGTTCTTTGCTCCTTGATCTTATCGGACGGCAGGATTTCGCCCTGTTTCTCCTTACTGCCTTTGCGGACGTGTTACCAAAACGATGGTTTCGCCGCCCGAAGGCGGAAAACCACCGCTGCCACCAAATGAAACAGATACGAGTCTTACTCTGATGAAATCTTAAACACAACTGATTTTATTCGACTTACAACCGGCCGGTTCTAGAGTCCCTTCCCTCGAACGGGTATAGATCACCCGTTCGAACACGACGCGATCACGTGCGCTCGCACGTGATCGAACAGGTGACCAGCCCCGTCCAAGGGAGGGTCTAGAACCGGCGGCAAAATACAGCACATACTAGTATTCAAAAGTATTCCGTTGAAGTATTACACTACATTATTACATTAGTATCAAGTTCAAGCGCCACGGTAAAAGGCGCGGCTTGGCCGCGGCGCCGCACAGACAAGGTGTTAATCGGGTTCATACTTACCTGGCAGAGATGGCACGTTGATCATGAAGGGCGTCCGTCCAGAGCGAGGGTTGGCCATTGCACATCCGGCCAGCTTGACCTTTGCGATTACCCCAAATGCGGGTAACTCGGCTGCGTAATTTATGATAGTGGGGGTCTGCGTTCGCGCTAACCCCCGCCCATACAATCCAAAAGCAGGTTGCACCCACACCCACCCACTAGCTATAGCCTCTCAACCGGAAAGCGCGCGCTCTCAGTGGCTACTGGGTTACGCGTTGGGGTAGGAGGGCAAATAAATGGATTAGCGACAGCGGTGATAGTCGCGTTCCTTTGCCCCAGGTGCAGTTGTTCTTGGAATGTCATGCCTGGAATTTACATCACAGAGGGACAGATGCATTCTACAACATGGCCGGCGTTCTACAACACTACTGCTGATTCATATATAGTTGACGGGAACTTGTGTATGTTTCGCTTGAAACATACATTAGCTACGTTGCCTCCCCGTCGCCCAGATCAATCCGCCTGCACCTCTTTACCGATATGTCCCCATTCGCGTTCAGGTACGTGCTTCAGTCTTCTCTTCGATAAGAAAGAAAAGGACATTTAAAAATAAGTGTGTCAGTCGCATGGAGAGTGAGGCACAAAACCCACCCGCCCTGCGGCAGATTTCAAGGGCGAAGAAAGGATTCTCCGTGATTTTAATCGGCGCTATATTCGTGGGGGTTGGTTGGGGGATATGCTAATTACCAGGCCGCTTCACCGTCTCTTGGCGGCACTTCGATGCCCGTGGACGCCATCCAGGCAACGTTTTACTGAGATGGGTGAGTCAACCTCCACCTGTCTAAGGTCAATGAATTAACGGTAAATATAAAGCTATGTCACCTGTAGCTGCAGAAGACATCTCTACTCACATATTTGACAAGAAACGTCATTATGAAGGTGTTAGTATCAAGTTCAAGCGCCACGGTAAAAGGCGCGGCTTGGCCGCGGCGCCGCACAGACAAGGTGTTAATCGGGTTCATACTTACCTGGCAGAGATGGCACGTTGATCATGAAGGGCGTCCGTCCAGAGCGAGGGTTGGCCATTGCACATCCGGCCAGCTTGACCTTTGCGATTACCCCAAATGCGGGTAACTCGGCTGCGTAATTTATGATAGTGGGGGTCTGCGTTCGCGCTAACCCCCGCCCATACAATCCAAAAGCAGGTTGCACCCACACCCACCCACTAGCTATAGCCTCTCAACCGGAAAGCGCGCGCTCTCAGTGGCTACTGGGTTACGCGTTGGGGTAGGAGGGCAAATAAATGGATTAGCGACAGCGGTGATAGTCGCGTTCCTTTGCCCCAGGTGCAGTTGTTCTTGGAATGTCATGCCTGGAATTTACATCACAGAGGGACAGATGCATTCTACAACATGGCCGGCGTTCTACAACACTACTGCTGATTCATATATAGTTGACGGGAACTTGTGTATGTTTCGCTTGAAACATACATTAGCTACGTTGCCTCCCCGTCGCCCAGATCAATCCGCCTGCACCTCTTTACCGATATGTCCCCATTCGCGTTCAGGTACGTGCTTCAGTCTTCTCTTCGATAAGAAAGAAAAGGACATTTAAAAATAAGTGTGTCAGTCGCATGGAGAGTGAGGCACAAAACCCACCCGCCCTGCGGCAGATTTCAAGGGCGAAGAAAGGATTCTCCGTGATTTTAATCGGCGCTATATTCGTGGGGGTTGGTTGGGGGATATGCTAATTACCAGGCCGCTTCACCGTCTCTTGGCGGCACTTCGATGCCCGTGGACGCCATCCAGGCAACGTTTTACTGAGATGGGTGAGTCAACCTCCACCTGTCTAAGGTCAATGAATTAACGGTAAATATAAAGCTATGTCACCTGTAGCTGCAGAAGACATCTCTACTCACATATTTGACAAGAAACGTCATTATGAAGGTGTTAGTATCAAGTTCAAGCGCCACGGTAAAAGGCGCGGCTTGGCCGCGGCGCCGCACAGACAAGGTGTTAATCGGGTTCATACTTACCTGGCAGAGATGGCACGTTGATCATGAAGGGCGTCCGTCCAGAGCGAGGGTTGGCCATTGCACATCCGGCCAGCTTGACCTTTGCGATTACCCCAAATGCGGGTAACTCGGCTGCGTAATTTATGATAGTGGGGGTCTGCGTTCGCGCTAACCCCCGCCCATACAATCCAAAAGCAGGTTGCACCCACACCCACCCACTAGCTATAGCCTCTCAACCGGAAAGCGCGCGCTCTCAGTGGCTACTGGGTTACGCGTTGGGGTAGGAGGGCAAATAAATGGATTAGCGACAGCGGTGATAGTCGCGTTCCTTTGCCCCAGGTGCAGTTGTTCTTGGAATGTCATGCCTGGAATTTACATCACAGAGGGACAGATGCATTCTACAACATGGCCGGCGTTCTACAACACTACTGCTGATTCATATATAGTTGACGGGAACTTGTGTATGTTTCGCTTGAAACATACATTAGCTACGTTGCCTCCCCGTCGCCCAGATCAATCCGCCTGCACCTCTTTACCGATATGTCCCCATTCGCGTTCAGGTACGTGCTTCAGTCTTCTCTTCGATAAGAAAGAAAAGGACATTTAAAAATAAGTGTGTCAGTCGCATGGAGAGTGAGGCACAAAACCCACCCGCCCTGCGGCAGATTTCAAGGGCGAAGAAAGGATTCTCCGTGATTTTAATCGGCGCTATATTCGTGGGGGTTGGTTGGGGGATATGCTAATTACCAGGCCGCTTCACCGTCTCTTGGCGGCACTTCGATGCCCGTGGACGCCATCCAGGCAACGTTTTACTGAGATGGGTGAGTCAACCTCCACCTGTCTAAGGTCAATGAATTAACGGTAAATATAAAGCTATGTCACCTGTAGCTGCAGAAGACATCTCTACTCACATATTTGACAAGAAACGTCATTATGAAGGTGTTAGTATCAAGTTCAAGCGCCACGGTAAAAGGCGCGGCTTGGCCGCGGCGCCGCACAGACAAGGTGTTAATCGGGTTCATACTTACCTGGCAGAGATGGCACGTTGATCATGAAGGGCGTCCGTCCAGAGCGAGGGTTGGCCATTGCACATCCGGCCAGCTTGACCTTTGCGATTACCCCAAATGCGGGTAACTCGGCTGCGTAATTTATGATAGTGGGGGTCTGCGTTCGCGCTAACCCCCGCCCATACAATCCAAAAGCAGGTTGCACCCACACCCACCCACTAGCTATAGCCTCTCAACCGGAAAGCGCGCGCTCTCAGTGGCTACTGGGTTACGCGTTGGGGTAGGAGGGCAAATAAATGGATTAGCGACAGCGGTGATAGTCGCGTTCCTTTGCCCCAGGTGCAGTTGTTCTTGGAATGTCATGCCTGGAATTTACATCACAGAGGGACAGATGCATTCTACAACATGGCCGGCGTTCTACAACACTACTGCTGATTCATATATAGTTGACGGGAACTTGTGTATGTTTCGCTTGAAACATACATTAGCTACGTTGCCTCCCCGTCGCCCAGATCAATCCGCCTGCACCTCTTTACCGATATGTCCCCATTCGCGTTCAGGTACGTGCTTCAGTCTTCTCTTCGATAAGAAAGAAAAGGACATTTAAAAATAAGTGTGTCAGTCGCATGGAGAGTGAGGCACAAAACCCACCCGCCCTGCGGCAGATTTCAAGGGCGAAGAAAGGATTCTCCGTGATTTTAATCGGCGCTATATTCGTGGGGGTTGGTTGGGGGATATGCTAATTACCAGGCCGCTTCACCGTCTCTTGGCGGCACTTCGATGCCCGTGGACGCCATCCAGGCAACGTTTTACTGAGATGGGTGAGTCAACCTCCACCTGTCTAAGGTCAATGAATTAACGGTAAATATAAAGCTATGTCACCTGTAGCTGCAGAAGACATCTCTACTCACATATTTGACAAGAAACGTCATTATGAAGGTGTTAGTATCAAGTTCAAGCGCCACGGTAAAAGGCGCGGCTTGGCCGCGGCGCCGCACAGACAAGGTGTTAATCGGGTTCATACTTACCTGGCAGAGATGGCACGTTGATCATGAAGGGCGTCCGTCCAGAGCGAGGGTTGGCCATTGCACATCCGGCCAGCTTGACCTTTGCGATTACCCCAAATGCGGGTAACTCGGCTGCGTAATTTATGATAGTGGGGGTCTGCGTTCGCGCTAACCCCCGCCCATACAATCCAAAAGCAGGTTGCACCCACACCCACCCACTAGCTATAGCCTCTCAACCGGAAAGCGCGCGCTCTCAGTGGCTACTGGGTTACGCGTTGGGGTAGGAGGGCAAATAAATGGATTAGCGACAGCGGTGATAGTCGCGTTCCTTTGCCCCAGGTGCAGTTGTTCTTGGAATGTCATGCCTGGAATTTACATCACAGAGGGACAGATGCATTCTACAACATGGCCGGCGTTCTACAACACTACTGCTGATTCATATATAGTTGACGGGAACTTGTGTATGTTTCGCTTGAAACATACATTAGCTACGTTGCCTCCCCGTCGCCCAGATCAATCCGCCTGCACCTCTTTACCGATATGTCCCCATTCGCGTTCAGGTACGTGCTTCAGTCTTCTCTTCGATAAGAAAGAAAAGGACATTTAAAAATAAGTGTGTCAGTCGCATGGAGAGTGAGGCACAAAACCCACCCGCCCTGCGGCAGATTTCAAGGGCGAAGAAAGGATTCTCCGTGATTTTAATCGGCGCTATATTCGTGGGGGTTGGTTGGGGGATATGCTAATTACCAGGCCGCTTCACCGTCTCTTGGCGGCACTTCGATGCCCGTGGACGCCATCCAGGCAACGTTTTACTGAGATGGGTGAGTCAACCTCCACCTGTCTAAGGTCAATGAATTAACGGTAAATATAAAGCTATGTCACCTGTAGCTGCAGAAGACATCTCTACTCACATATTTGACAAGAAACGTCATTATGAAGGTGTTAGTATCAAGTTCAAGCGCCACGGTAAAAGGCGCGGCTTGGCCGCGGCCGCCGCACAGACAAGGTGTTAATCGGGTTCATACTTACCTGGCAGAGATGGCACGTTGATCATGAAGGGCGTCCGTCCAGAGCGAGGGTTGGCCATTGCACATCCGGCCAGCTTGACCTTTGCGATTACCCCAAATGCGGGTAACTCGGCTGCGTAATTTATGATAGTGGGGGTCTGCGTTCGCGCTAACCCCCGCCCATACAATCCAAAAGCAGGTTGCACCCACACCCACCCACTAGCTATAGCCTCTCAACCGGAAAGCGCGCGCTCTCAGTGGCTACTGGGTTACGCGTTGGGGTAGGAGGGCAAATAAATGGATTAGCGACAGCGGTGATAGTCGCGTTCCTTTGCCCCAGGTGCAGTTGTTCTTGGAATGTCATGCCTGGAATTTACATCACAGAGGGACAGATGCATTCTACAACATGGCCGGCGTTCTACAACACTACTGCTGATTCATATATAGTTGACGGGAACTTGTGTATGTTTCGCTTGAAACATACATTAGCTACGTTGCCTCCCCGTCGCCCAGATCAATCCGCCTGCACCTCTTTACCGATATGTCCCCATTCGCGTTCAGGTACGTGCTTCAGTCTTCTCTTCGATAAGAAAGAAAAGGACATTTAAAAATAAGTGTGTCAGTCGCATGGAGAGTGAGGCACAAAACCCACCCGCCCTGCGGCAGATTTCAAGGGCGAAGAAAGGATTCTCCGTGATTTTAATCGGCGCTATATTCGTGGGGGTTGGTTGGGGGATATGCTAATTACCAGGCCGCTTCACCGTCTCTTGGCGGCACTTCGATGCCCGTGGACGCCATCCAGGCAACGTTTTACTGAGATGGGTGAGTCAACCTCCACCTGTCTAAGGTCAATGAATTAACGGTAAATATAAAGCTATGTCACCTGTAGCTGCAGAAGACATCTCTACTCACATATTTGACAAGAAACGTCATTATGAAGGTGTTAGTATCAAGTTCAAGCGCCACGGTAAAAGGCGCGGCTTGGCCGCGGCGCCGCACAGACAAGGTGTTAATCGGGTTCATACTTACCTGGCAGAGATGGCACGTTGATCATGAAGGGCGTCCGTCCAGAGCGAGGGTTGGCCATTGCACATCCAGCCAGCTTGACCTTTGCGATTACCCCAAATGCGGGTAACTCGGCTGCGTAATTTATGATAGTGGGGGTCTGCGTTCGCGCTAACCCCCGCCCATACAATCCAAAAGCAGGTTGCACCCACACCCACCCACTAGCTATAGCCTCTCAACCGGAAAGCGCGCGCTCTCAGTGGCTACTGGGTTACGCGTTGGGGTAGGAGGGCAAATAAATGGATTAGCGACAGCGGTGATAGTCGCGTTCCTTTGCCCCAGGTGCAGTTGTTCTTGGAATGTCATGCCTGGAATTTACATCACAGAGGGACAGATGCATTCTACAACATGGCCGGCGTTCTACAACACTACTGCTGATTCATATATAGTTGACGGGAACTTGTGTATGTTTCGCTTGAAACATACATTAGCTACGTTGCCTCCCCGTCGCCCAGATCAATCCGCCTGCACCTCTTTACCGATATGTCCCCATTCGCGTTCAGGTACGTGCTTCAGTCTTCTCTTCGATAAGAAAGAAAAGGACATTTAAAAATAAGTGTGTCAGTCGCATGGAGAGTGAGGCACAAAACCCACCCGCCCTGCGGCAGATTTCAAGGGCGAAGAAAGGATTCTCCGTGATTTTAATCGGCGCTATATTCGTGGGGGTTGGTTGGGGGATATGCTAATTACCAGGCCGCTTCACCGTCTCTTGGCGGCACTTCGATGCCCGTGGACGCCATCCAGGCAACGTTTTACTGAGATGGGTGAGTCAACCTCCACCTGTCTAAGGTCAATGAATTAACGGTAAATATAAAGCTATGTCACCTGTAGCTGCAGAAGACATCTCTACTCACATATTTGACAAGAAACGTCATTATGAAGGTGTTAGTATCAAGTTCAAGCGCCACGGTAAAAGGCGCGGCTTGGCCGCGGCGCCGCACAGACAAGGTGTTAATCGGGTTCATACTTACCTGGCAGAGATGGCACGTTGATCATGAAGGGCGTCCGTCCAGAGCGAGGGTTGGCCATTGCACATCCGGCCAGCTTGACCTTTGCGATTACCCCAAATGCGGGTAACTCGGCTGCGTAATTTATGATAGTGGGGGTCTGCGTTCGCGCTAACCCCCGCCCATACAATCCAAAAGCAGGTTGCACCCACACCCACCCACTAGCTATAGCCTCTCAACCGGAAAGCGCGCGCTCTCAGTGGCTACTGGGTTACGCGTTGGGGTAGGAGGGCAAATAAATGGATTAGCGACAGCGGTGATAGTCGCGTTCCTTTGCCCCAGGTGCAGTTGTTCTTGGAATGTCATGCCTGGAATTTACATCACAGAGGGACAGATGCATTCTACAACATGGCCGGCGTTCTACAACACTACTGCTGATTCATATATAGTTGACGGGAACTTGTGTATGTTTCGCTTGAAACATACATTAGCTACGTTGCCTCCCCGTCGCCCAGATCAATCCGCCTGCACCTCTTTACCGATATGTCCCCATTCGCGTTCAGGTACGTGCTTCAGTCTTCTCTTCGATAAGAAAGAAAAGGACATTTAAAAATAAGTGTGTCAGTCGCATGGAGAGTGAGGCACAAAACCCACCCGCCCTGCGGCAGATTTCAAGGGCGAAGAAAGGATTCTCCGTGATTTTAATCGGCGCTATATTCGTGGGGGTTGGTTGGGGGATATGCTAATTACCAGGCCGCTTCACCGTCTCTTGGCGGCACTTCGATGCCCGTGGACGCCATCCAGGCAACGTTTTACTGAGATGGGTGAGTCAACCTCCACCTGTCTAAGGTCAATGAATTAACGGTAAATATAAAGCTATGTCACCTGTAGCTGCAGAAGACATCTCTACTCACATATTTGACAAGAAACGTCATTATGAAGGTGTTAGTATCAAGTTCAAGCGCCACGGTAAAAGGCGCGGCTTGGCCGCGGCGCCGCACAGACAAGGTGTTAATCGGGTTCATACTTACCTGGCAGAGATGGCACGTTGATCATGAAGGGCGTCCGTCCAGAGCGAGGGTTGGCCATTGCACATCCGGCCAGCTTGACCTTTGCGATTACCCCAAATGCGGGTAACTCGGCTGCGTAATTTATGATAGTGGGGGTCTGCGTTCGCGCTAACCCCCGCCCATACAATCCAAAAGCAGGTTGCACCCACACCCACCCACTAGCTATAGCCTCTCAACCGGAAAGCGCGCGCTCTCAGTGGCTACTGGGTTACGCGTTGGGGTAGGAGGGCAAATAAATGGATTAGCGACAGCGGTGATAGTCGCGTTCCTTTGCCCCAGGTGCAGTTGTTCTTGGAATGTCATGCCTGGAATTTACATCACAGAGGGACAGATGCATTCTACAACATGGCCGGCGTTCTACAACACTACTGCTGATTCATATATAGTTGACGGGAACTTGTGTATGTTTCGCTTGAAACATACATTAGCTACGTTGCCTCCCCGTCGCCCAGATCAATCCGCCTGCACCTCTTTACCGATATGTCCCCATTCGCGTTCAGGTACGTGCTTCAGTCTTCTCTTCGATAAGAAAGAAAAGGACATTTAAAAATAAGTGTGTCAGTCGCATGGAGAGTGAGGCACAAAACCCACCCGCCCTGCGGCAGATTTCAAGGGCGAAGAAAGGATTCTCCGTGATTTTAATCGGCGCTATATTCGTGGGGGTTGGTTGGGGGATATGCTAATTACCAGGCCGCTTCACCGTCTCTTGGCGGCACTTCGATGCCCGTGGACGCCATCCAGGCAACGTTTTACTGAGATGGGTGAGTCAACCTCCACCTGTCTAAGGTCAATGAATTAACGGTAAATATAAAGCTATGTCACCTGTAGCTGCAGAAGACATCTCTACTCACATATTTGACAAGAAACGTCATTATGAAGGTGTTAGTATCAAGTTCAAGCGCCACGGTAAAAGGCGCGGCTTGGCCGCGGCGCCGCACAGACAAGGTGTTAATCGGGTTCATACTTACCTGGCAGAGATGGCACGTTGATCATGAAGGGCGTCCGTCCAGAGCGAGGGTTGGCCATTGCACATCCGGCCAGCTTGACCTTTGCGATTACCCCAAATGCGGGTAACTCGGCTGCGTAATTTATGATAGTGGGGGTCTGCGTTCGCGCTAACCCCCGCCCATACAATCCAAAAGCAGGTTGCACCCACACCCACCCACTAGCTATAGCCTCTCAACCGGAAAGCGCGCGCTCTCAGTGGCTACTGGGTTACGCGTTGGGGTAGGAGGGCAAATAAATGGATTAGCGACAGCGGTGATAGTCGCGTTCCTTTGCCCCAGGTGCAGTTGTTCTTGGAATGTCATGCCTGGAATTTACATCACAGAGGGACAGATGCATTCTACAACATGGCCGGCGTTCTACAACACTACTGCTGATTCATATATAGTTGACGGGAACTTGTGTATGTTTCGCTTGAAACATACATTAGCTACGTTGCCTCCCCGTCGCCCAGATCAATCCGCCTGCACCTCTTTACCGATATGTCCCCATTCGCGTTCAGGTACGTGCTTCAGTCTTCTCTTCGATAAGAAAGAAAAGGACATTTAAAAATAAGTGTGTCAGTCGCATGGAGAGTGAGGCACAAAACCCACCCGCCCTGCGGCAGATTTCAAGGGCGAAGAAAGGATTCTCCGTGATTTTAATCGGCGCTATATTCGTGGGGGTTGGTTGGGGGATATGCTAATTACCAGGCCGCTTCACCGTCTCTTGGCGGCACTTCGATGCCCGTGGACGCCATCCAGGCAACGTTTTACTGAGATGGGTGAGTCAACCTCCACCTGTCTAAGGTCAATGAATTAACGGTAAATATAAAGCTATGTCACCTGTAGCTGCAGAAGACATCTCTACTCACATATTTGACAAGAAACGTCATTATGAAGGTGTTAGTATCAAGTTCAAGCGCCACGGTAAAAGGCGCGGCTTGGCCGCGGCGCCGCACAGACAAGGTGTTAATCGGGTTCATACTTACCTGGCAGAGATGGCACGTTGATCATGAAGGGCGTCCGTCCAGAGCGAGGGTTGGCCATTGCACATCCGGCCAGCTTGACCTTTGCGATTACCCCAAATGCGGGTAACTCGGCTGCGTAATTTATGATAGTGGGGGTCTGCGTTCGCGCTAACCCCCGCCCATACAATCCAAAAGCAGGTTGCACCCACACCCACCCACTAGCTATAGCCTCTCAACCGGAAAGCGCGCGCTCTCAGTGGCTACTGGGTTACGCGTTGGGGTAGGAGGGCAAATAAATGGATTAGCGACAGCGGTGATAGTCGCGTTCCTTTGCCCCAGGTGCAGTTGTTCTTGGAATGTCATGCCTGGAATTTACATCACAGAGGGACAGATGCATTCTACAACATGGCCGGCGTTCTACAACACTACTGCTGATTCATATATAGTTGACGGGAACTTGTGTATGTTTCGCTTGAAACATACATTAGCTACGTTGCCTCCCCGTCGCCCAGATCAATCCGCCTGCACCTCTTTACCGATATGTCCCCATTCGCGTTCAGGTACGTGCTTCAGTCTTCTCTTCGATAAGAAAGAAAAGGACATTTAAAAATAAGTGTGTCAGTCGCATGGAGAGTGAGGCACAAAACCCACCCGCCCTGCGGCAGATTTCAAGGGCGAAGAAAGGATTCTCCGTGATTTTAATCGGCGCTATATTCGTGGGGGTTGGTTGGGGGATATGCTAATTACCAGGCCGCTTCACCGTCTCTTGGCGGCACTTCGATGCCCGTGGACGCCATCCAGGCAACGTTTTACTGAGATGGGTGAGTCAACCTCCACCTGTCTAAGGTCAATGAATTAACGGTAAATATAAAGCTATGTCACCTGTAGCTGCAGAAGACATCTCTACTCACATATTTGACAAGAAACGTCATTATGAAGGTGTTAGTATCAAGTTCAAGCGCCACGGTAAAAGGCGCGGCTTGGCCGCGGCGCCGCACAGACAAGGTGTTAATCGGGTTCATACTTACCTGGCAGAGATGGCACGTTGATCATGAAGGGCGTCCGTCCAGAGCGAGGGTTGGCCATTGCACATCCGGCCAGCTTGACCTTTGCGATTACCCCAAATGCGGGTAACTCGGCTGCGTAATTTATGATAGTGGGGGTCTGCGTTCGCGCTAACCCCCGCCCATACAATCCAAAAGCAGGTTGCACCCACACCCACCCACTAGCTATAGCCTCTCAACCGGAAAGCGCGCGCTCTCAGTGGCTACTGGGTTACGCGTTGGGGTAGGAGGGCAAATAAATGGATTAGCGACAGCGGTGATAGTCGCGTTCCTTTGCCCCAGGTGCAGTTGTTCTTGGAATGTCATGCCTGGAATTTACATCACAGAGGGACAGATGCATTCTACAACATGGCCGGCGTTCTACAACACTACTGCTGATTCATATATAGTTGACGGGAACTTGTGTATGTTTCGCTTGAAACATACATTAGCTACGTTGCCTCCCCGTCGCCCAGATCAATCCGCCTGCACCTCTTTACCGATATGTCCCCATTCGCGTTCAGGTACGTGCTTCAGTCTTCTCTTCGATAAGAAAGAAAAGGACATTTAAAAATAAGTGTGTCAGTCGCATGGAGAGTGAGGCACAAAACCCACCCGCCCTGCGGCAGATTTCAAGGGCGAAGAAAGGATTCTCCGTGATTTTAATCGGCGCTATATTCGTGGTCTCCCACGATGGTGTTTGTGCGCATGGCCCATGTTTTAACAGTTTTTTCTAACGTCCTTGCCTCTACCAGGCTTCGGGAAGCGGTTGGAAAGAGTAGATATTCGTGAAATAGATAAGATGCCAGGGACTTGGTCCGCTTAAGAGAGTAGTTTGCTGCTCCCGAAAACTGTACTCCTTGCATGTTATTTACTAATATTTTGCCAATTTCTATTCTTTCTAGCCGTTTCGCAAAGCCTGGTAGAGGCTAAATTTTTACTATGTTTTCAGATACATGTTTAAGATCTACCAGCTAGGTAGATCTGTTATCATTGTGTTTTTAGTCAGAAGATCTGCAGTGAGTGATGTTGTTTCTTGTATATGAAAAATCATCGATCTGTACAAAGTTTTTACTGGAACTTGTACACCCCTCTCGTACTCAAATTTCAACGTTCGATCGAGTAGCACGCTACGTCTGAGGTATATAAAAAAGGGACACTTGCTGTAAACACGACCATTCCCTCGGTCGTTCTTTGTTTGCCTCAAAATGGCACAGGAAAACGTACAGTATTGGCAGCAGGAGTTCAAAGCGAAAATAACCCGGAAGAGTCGTCCTCACCCTAACAAAACATGTAAAATTTGGACCGGGCAAGTTATCAGAAAGTCTACTGTTAAATATGGTTTCATTCAGGTTTCATGGTTTCCAGGCAAAGTGTTACGAGCCAGAACCAAATTGCACGTTCATCGCATTGCTTTCATGGCGTGGACTGGGAACTTGGACATTGCAACCCTCGATGTCTCTCATCTGTGCCACAATTCCCTTTGTGTGAATCCAGACCACCTGAACGCAGAACCACACAGGGTCAACAACAGCCGTCAGCGGTGCAGGTTCAAGCGGGAGTGTGTGGGGCATGGTGGACAGTATCCTCCCTGCATTTTTGAGAGCTGAGTTCTTGGAGATATTTTCATGTTCCACGTGTTCTCTTGCCTATTGTCTATCCACCAGCTGTATATACAGGGTATGTATAACGTTACATGTACTTTTCATAATTTTCTAAAATTTTATAATATCTATATCTATCTGTACGGTGTCAAACATGCATCTTAGTGTCAAGGGATGAAGTATCCCTTAGTAGCAGAAGTGGCAGATTGGCTCTTGCTGACAAAAGATCAGAATTTAGTAAATACATCATGTACTGATAGCATTCTCCAATGGCAATATATTGTAGTGCAATGTTCTGTTATGTAAATAAACTCTGTATCTGTAAAATACAGTTAAACCTCTGTAATTTTCTGTTTTCTTCCACACTCTGTATCTTTGACAACCCAATATCCTCAGAACACCTCCTAACACTGTGGACACATATAAATATTACTGTAATTCACTTTATGTTTACGGCATCAAAAGATCAAAAAGAAAAATGGAGATGTTCACAGAACTATAGGTTCATGATGGCGGCAGGTGCAGAAAAAAGAAAACTGGCGAATTATTTGTTAATGGTAATGATAAGTTTGCGGTACAGAAGTGACCACGAAAACCGCGAACATAAAAGTACTGTGAAAAAATCAGGAATTACAGTAAACAGCACCATTAATCAGTCTGTTTTTGTGCTGTTTCTGTTCAGTTTACAGCTGAGAGCATTTACCTGTACGTTGACAGGAAGGCAGTCCAAACTTTAGCAAATGAAATACACAAGTCAGTAGTAGATTTGTACTTGACAGATGAAACCGTTGTTTTAAACATCATCACCTTGCTGGCCGTTACTTTTTCTTGTTGGAGTCTTTCGAACTGGAGTCTTGGCTTAAACCAGCAACAGTGAATGGTTTTCCCTCTCGGCTGGCTCTGCTGCTCATCTCTTGCTCAATGTTCATCCTGAGTTCCTTCTCCAGGCCCTGAAAAAAAGAAAGCAACCTCTTATTTTAAGCCCATCACACATTTGGAACCTTCCCCCAACCCTGCCCGCGAAAGTTTGGGTCCCAACCAGTACATAATCTACCCCAACCCCCCAAATGCTTAACCTCCCAACCATCCTGACCTCTAGCTGCGGGCTACTGACTCCCTCCTGACTGATTCGTAACCTTGTGCTGACTATCTCATGAACTGATATGGACATAATCACAAATTGATATGGACATAATTAGTTTTTTTTTTATAAAAAAGGTTCTACCAGGCTTCAGATGCCTGGCAAAGTGGCAAGGTGGTTTAAGATCTTATGCACAGAGGTGGTCACAAGTACAGATTTAACCATATCATCAACAATTCAACTTTATATTATGGTTCATGTTTGTGTGGCACTTACCTTTTGAAGCTTGACTGCCTGAACAATCTTGTTCTTTTTTGGTGCAATCTGCCGTGCTAGTAAAACAGATAAAAAACATTCAGTGCTTATTTAGCAGAAAACACCACCACCAACAATGTCCACCAACAACGTTGTCACCTTGGTTATCAAATACAATGTATCACCCAAGCTGTTTTGTAGTCTCAGTATTAAAAGCAACACTAATTCAATTTGGTTCTCGGATTTTTGTCAAAAAAAGTAATTCAGATCAAACTGTTATTCACCTCTTTTATAACTAATAAAAGGAGCAATTTTTTTTTGTGTGGCGGAAGATAGAGACAGGAAATGAGGTTGAACTACTTCCACACAATTACAAGATCACTATCTACAATAAAATCCACATACACGTCTATATTCAATACCTGAACTGAGTAGAGTAGAGTCGTTCAGGCCGGGTAGGAGTCCTGCTCCAGTTTGGGCCGCTCTTCAGTTCAGTGCAGGTTAATGTCAGTAATAACTGTGAAACTACCATTTTTACTGCACTAACTTGCATAATATGCAGTGCATATTTCGCGCACTACCCTCCCCCCTCCCCATAAAATTTCTTTCACAGCTATGTCACCCTCGGGCCCTTTAAAGCCCTGCTATGGGCCTGTGTATTAGGGAAATAATTCTCCATTCACTTACCTCCTTTCTTGGGACCTAAAGGCTTCTTCAGGCGCTGCTTCTGCTTCTTAGCGCCCGCTGGAAGTTTGGTCTTCACTTTCAACTTTCCCTGCGGCATGCTGCTGATACGATTCACAAAAATGGTTGGGCTCACGTTGAAAGAGGTAAGAATTCAAGAATTTCTCCATACCATTTATATATACATGGCTAATATACGGTATTCTACTATATCAATACAAAATAAATACTTTAATATATAAGTGTGTGATTTTTTTGGCGTAACTTTAAGTTTGTATTTTTTTAAACACAGCCTTTTTATGGAGTTTTTTATGGAACAGTACTTCTCCACACTACCCTTTGAGTCAGTGGTAGAGTCCTATGACCCATCATGGCGGCGATAGAAGAAACAAGAGAGCCGGATGTGTCGGTAGAAAACATCGCTCCAGTCCCTAAATTACCGCTTACCTGGCGTGACAGACTAAGGAGTATATTCACATGGTACGTAAGGTATTTCTGACGATATTTATAAAACCGCATATGTTTCAGTGACTGCAAATTTAGACGATAGCATATTTGTGTTCATGTGCGTGCGCTTGCCATGCCATGCTCCTTGGCCACTGGCCAGGCACATAATTGGGTGGCAAAAAAAAAAAAAAAAAAGATACTAATACTATGTAGTATATATTGGCCACGTAGGGTGACCTATACTGACTACTTTAGTTCATATGGCCAGGTAAATATTTATTCAACCAACATTTGGTCAATATTTTCACATATTCTATTGTTCCAGCCCATCTACATGTATCTGTTTGGCCCCATGCATACTCTTCTACTCTGATTATGCTTCGTGATGGCCCAATGCCAAAAAACGAGAAGAACATGTTATGTTCCATTCCAGACGATGTGGAATAGAGGATGCACAATCAATGTGCCCAGGTATCAAATAGTGTGACCTCATCCTGTAAAAGCTGCAATAAAAAAGATAATGTCCTCCTTGCAATACCAGGAAGGTCCTCAAGATGGTGCTGTTGGGCCAGTCCCTGTCCTTGTTGATCTGTGGGACGTCTGTCACCAGTACCCTGCTGGAGGCCAAGTACAAAGTCAGCACACCGACAGCACAGAGCTTCCTCAACTATGTCCTACTGGCTCTGGTCTTCAGCATCCCACTAGGTCAGAAACCACAAGGGAGTGAAGTATTGGTTTCTCTTTGTATGTATGTTTGTGTGTGTGTGTGTGTGTGTGTGTGTGTACAAATGTAGGTATGTGTGTGTTTGTGCATGTGTGTGTGTGTGTGTGCGTGCGTTCATGTGTGCATAATCTGTGTTTGCAATCCTAATGCACACAATGTAGCATTGCCATACATTCTCAGTGCTCATTTCCCTATGAGACCCATATTACAACAGTCCATCTTAGTTTATGGCTATCCTAGCTATATTGATGTAACATTTTTGCACCAAAAATTGAAATACTTTAATTGAAAAAAATCTTCATGTTATTGTCATTTACTTCCATTTTCCAACATACTTGTATTTGTGCAATTATCTTACATTTCTGACATTCATGGTTGGTGCTAAAACAGCCCACACGAGACACTAATTTTGTGGCACCACCTCAAAATACTAGACTGTAAACAAACATGGCTAACATGTGCTTCCATGGTGTAATATTTGGCACCTCCACTTCCTGAATGACACCGGTATTTGCAATGGAGTAGGGTTGATTCAACTTACTTTGTAAAGAAATGACCAGAAAATTGACCTTTGTATCGTCATAATGTTACATAATGCAGCTTTAATACCAATTGTGTTCTAGTGCGTAGAGGTGGGGATGACAACATCAAGGTCATACTGAAGCGGCGCTGGTGGAAATATGCCATTGTTGCCCTTATTGACGTTGAGGCGAATTACCTTGTGGTAAAAGCCTACCAGTACACGACTCTCACCAGCATCCAGGTAATGCAATTGTGTTTGTGTGAATGTTGCTTGGCAACTATCTCCCATGGATTTACGATGGGCCATAAAAGCAAGCCACTTTTCTAAATGATCCTATTCTGGTGTTGTGTAATTATGACATACATGTAATGTAATAACTAATATATGTACACCAGCTTCAAATTTTCTTTTCTATCAGGTTGATTTTACTTCATGAAACAAAGTGCGGAGTGTCAAAGATGAAGAAAATAGGGGTTGAAGAAATTTTGAGCTTCAAGTTTTTTTAACCCACTGAAACAATACTTAGAGATTGCCATGAACAGAACATTCATACTATTAAAATTTTCAAGCCCTGCCCAATTTTCCCCACAGCTCCTGGACTGTGTGACCATCCCTGTAGTGCTGGTCCTGTCCTGGATCTTCCTCCACTCCAGGTTTAAGTGGGTTCACTATGGTGGCATTGCTGTGTGCCTGCTGGGGGTAGGCAGCTTGGTGGGGGCAGATCTGCTCAGTGGGAGGGACCATGTTGGAGGTAGGGGTGGAGATGTGTACTAATACCAGTTTTCTACAGGAGTATTCTATTCACAGTCACACTGTAGATCCCCAAATCTTCCAGCCTGCGTGCCATCCGATTTGCTATAGGGCTCCTTGCACTCGCTGCATGGTCGCTTATGGCACAGCTAGGTGGTAAACATATTACACCATGTAGGGCTGTGTACAATGTTTAGGTACAGGTCCAGACATGAACATCTGGTGTACCTGTGCTAGAACAAAATAAAACACTAGTCGACACAACTTGTAAATATTCTTGTTTTTTTATTTAATTTAAACCCTCATAGAAAGACACAATTTACCACTAAAAAAGACATATAGAATACAACACTTTTCCCAACTTTGGGAACCGCAAATTTGGTGTCCTTAAACCAATAAAATGCAACAACATCAATTCCAACGTCCAAATCCTGTGTTTGATTTTTCGAAAGCGGCACACGCGTGTAGGGCGAAACACATTTGAATCGTTCTATGGAAGCCCGGGCCGTACCGTAAAGTATGGCCTGGTCCAGAACACCGCTATCGAACGTTATCGCGGCCCGGGTATGATATAAAATTGAATACATGTATAACTCACAGACGATTGGCCCAGAAAAATTTTTTCACTTTTTTTTGGTGGTGATCCCTCCACCACAAAACCATAACACCAAGAGTTACGTCAATGAAGATTAGACATCCAGGTAGAACATTACTTAATACCGAATAAATCAAGCAACTGGCTTGGTATCGTGTTATAATTTTCCACTATAGGCACTGACAAGTTGCTAGGAGACATGCTGTGCCTGCTTGGTGCCTCACTTTACGGTGTGTCCAACGTTGCAGAGGAGTACGTCGTACGTCACTTTACCAGGGTGGAGTTCCTGGGAATGCTGGGCCTGTTTGGAAGTGTTATCTGTGGGCTCCAGCTGTAAGTCACTTTTAGAAATTACCTTAAAATTCATCGTTTTCATCAATATGAGATGTTTGAGAATCAATCTGGAGCTGTAAAGTTGGAACTAGGTGTGTTAAGTTTTTGCAAATTAGCATACAGTTTTAGCCAATCATGATATTCACAGTTTTCTGTTTGTGTGTCTTCTTCTATGACATATTGTATATGCCTTCGCTTTGATTATAGTGCCATCTTGGAACGACATGAACTGGCAACAATCCAGTGGTCATGGCAAGTTGGTAAGTACAATGTTCCTACAGCCTGAGAATATTTGCTGTCATAGGCCATAGATATCATGATATTAGAACACCAACTCTTTATTCTTTGGGCATTATTTGATGAAGTTTTGTTCACCATGACTTGTGTAATCTGCGAAGATTTGGGCTCTGTGGCCTAGTGCTGGTTAATCGCTGTTGCTTTAGGCAGTGAAAATGTAACTTGTGGCAGTCAAATTGGCGTGGTTGCATTTGCCAGGTGGTCATCCTTGAGTGTATTGGGAAATTTAAAGGGATCAGGAAATAGCGGTCACCTTGGGCAAGTGGTTGTCATGGGGAGTGGTCGCCTAACCAGCTGTGGCTACATACCATCAGACGATGTGAATGAACTTTTACCCATCAATGAAAACCCTTTTTCCTGTGTATATTACAAATACTTGAAATTTAATGTAACTTATTCAATGGTCCAGCTTTGCCCATGTTAAGAAATGTATGGAAACTAGTAATTTTATCACTTCCAATGAAATAATTTGATTCTTACTTGGATAGCGCAAGGAAAGAAATGCTGTAGATCCTTGTTGTTAAATTATGGTATGTTAAAGTAGTCTTCACCAGACTCCTGAAGGCTGAATAAATAGTCGAAATTGGCATAAAAAGGGTATAATTGGCCAGAGGAGTTAGCTGGCTATAGTTATTCAGCCTGCAAAGGAGTCTGGTGGAGACTAAGGCCCGATTTACATGGGGCAAAAAAAACATTTGTCCTGGGAGATTTGATGCGCGGTGCCACAGCGGCGCGTGTCGTAGGCCGTAGGCCAGTTTTCGTGTGGCACCTCCAGGGTGCGCCACACAAATATCGCCGCACATCCAATCTCCGAGGACAAATGATTTTTTTGCCCCGTGTAAATCAGGCCTAAAGTAAAAGGGCCTTTTAATCAAGAAACAAAATGACATGTTTTACAGTACAAGTAAACCATCTTTTCCAGGGCTCCTGTTTGTTGGCTTTGCCGTCTGCCTTTTTGCACTCTACACCATCTTCCCAACAGTCATCAAAATGAGCAGTGCTGTGGTGGTTAACCTGTCCATCCTCACAGCCGATCTCTACACACTTTTCCTGGGACTCTTCCTCTTCCACTATGTGGTAAGTACTCACTCACTCAGCTCCGCATGCCCCGCAGGGGGGCGTAGCGCCTCTGCATGTGGTCCTCCAGGTCTGCCTATCTCTAGCTGCCACCCAGGCGGCGGTGATGTCCAGGCCTGCAGCTTGGAGGTCGGTGGACAGCAGGTCAGTCCAGGTGCGCCTCGGTCTCCCTCTGGGGCGGGACCAGTTTGGAGGAGGCGGTTCTCTGATGAGAAAGCCTAGTTCCAGAGGTGGTTCCGCCCTCGCGATGTGGCCGAAGAGGCGGAGACGTGCTGCGCGGATTTTACTGGACAGAGGGGGCTGGTTGGTTCTCGCTCTCAGGGCGTCGGTGGAGACAAATTTAAAGACACATAGGGCAGCACCCATCTCCAGTTTAATAGCACTTGGGCCACACAGTTGTGCAATCACTACAACAGGGTGCTAGTCCACTGGTAAATGGTGTGTATTTAACTACCATACTCCTTCCCAAATGAGTGCTTATCAGAGAAAGCAGTAGGTACCATTTTTGAAGTCTTTGATAAGGACTGATAAAGGATATATTGTATTAGGCAAACTTGTAATCATGGCTACAAATTAACATTCTGAGAATGTTATATTTATATTAATCTTTTATGATTTTGGATATCCTTCATTACTGGTAATGTCTGATCACTTAATGATCATAGTAAACTATTGTTATGATGATGATGATGTAAACTATTGATCTAAAACACAGGGTCACTCATTCAAAAACAGAACAACAGAAAGAAGTACACAAAACCCTTGTTTTTACTGTCTTTCTTTCCTCTTCAGTACCATGGACTATATTTCCTGGCCTTCATACTGATTGTAGCTGGCGTAGTTGTCTACTCGACAAAACCAACTTCGGAAGCACCCCCCAGAAACTACCAGGCCATGCCCGGAGACAGCACAGCCAGAGAGGAGGAGGATCCAGGCAGCCGCCAGCCCCTAACTGTCAGCGAGAACCTGGATCAGGATAGACTGGAGGAAGACCAGGAGCAGAGACACAGGGATGCCAACAGAACTCTAGCTCAGGACCCGAGTGGAAGTCCAGTAGATGTAATGGTATAGGGTTTGAATAGTATGGACTGTTTTGCCAGCTTTCATTGTGTTTTTTTCTGTACTTCGACTCTTCCTTCCTCCCCCACTCTTCCACCTCCCACTTTGACTCTTGCTTCCTCCCCTACTCTTCCACCTCTCACTTTTTTCAACTTCCACTCTTCCTCCCTCCCCCACTCTTCCACCTCCCACTTTTTCCCACTTGGACTCTTCCTCCCTCCCCCACTTTTCCACCAACCACAGTGAGTCAGAAAGAGTTGCTGGAGCAGGCATTATTTCTCAAGTTACTGTCCTTCTCAAGTTATCCCTCAAGTTATTTTCCTTCTCAAGTTATTTCTCAAGTTACTCTCCTTCTCAATTACATTATTTGTTTATTTTGAATATATTATGACAGCATTAATCAGAAGAACACGTTATACAGGAGTCTTTACATAAACTTTTACAAAACTTTAACATTTTTTTCATTATAACACTGGAGCTGAATAATAATATGTAAGTCAAGTCACCATATTGGAAACAGAAGATGAGTTTAAGAGCTCAGCATCTAAACTAGTATTGATCTCAGAAAGTTTCAAGTACATTGGATAAAAACTACAGGGTAATTATAGTAGATGTAGAAGAAAAAAAGAAACATGGGCAAAACAGTTCTATCTTCTCAGTGTGTTCACATGCCATGAAGTAATCATGTTAGCACAGAGTTCTGTCTTCTCAGTGTGTTCACATGCCATGAAGTAATCATGTTAGCACAGAGTTCTGTCTTCTCAGTGTGTTCACATGCCAAGAAGTGATCATGTTAGCACAGAGTTCTGTCTTCTCAGTGTGTTCACATGCCAAGAAGTGATCATGTTAGCACAGAGTTCTATCTTCTCAGTGTGTTCATATGCCATGAAGTGATCATGTTAGCACAGTGTGCAATATTAAATGTACATGTTCAGTACAGTTGTGCATTGCTTTAGGACCAGTTGCTTCGATGTTACTTAAATAAGAAACCTTAAGGTGCACAGACTGTGAAGACCACATATATGGCTACTGTATTACATGTAGTAGAAGAGATTTTGCTTTGACTGTTATGTGTACTTTAAGTCATGCAGGCGTTACAAAATCTGGGTTATTATGCACACAACCTGTATCCCAAGGTAACTTTCTTGGTTTGTATGCAGTTTTATGTAACACAATGGTGAAAATTAACTCTACTTTGCTTTATAGTGACTATATAAGGTCACAAAGATGACAGAGGAGACAAAAGAAGATCTTCTAGTTGGTTTGGTTTCATTCTCATTGTCAAACAACATTGAAAATATTAGCTTTGTCGAAGAATTCCATATTCCAGACCAATATGGTCTATACGGGTTTTTCCCCAAAGAATCTTAAGTTAGTATTATTATGAATGTAAGAAATGTCTGTTAACGATCATAACATTATGATGTATTGACTTGGTTCTGGTATTCAGTATGGTATGGTATTTTTTGTATGGTATTGTATGGCATGGTATGGTGCAGGTTTACCTCATTATTTAGGAAATAAGGTAGTTGTTTGAACAAACATTGCTTGAAAGCAATAAAAAGAGACTGAAAGTGTCTGTTTTCAATAATCTACGTCGCAGTGAAGTTTCGTGAGAAAGTCATAAATATGTTAAGTAAAATTCCAAGAATGTCACACTATTTAGGCCCAATTTTAATCTCCAGCTAGAAGCTGCCGTAATGTGATCATGCGGCAACGAGGTTTGGCAAATGGTTTAGTGTCCATTTAAGGACGATGCTTACATATTGATCAAAAGCTACTCTCCATGTCCAACACGCTGTACAAGCTGGCACTCCTCATACTGTCCATAGGTTGGAGAATCCGAGGAATGTTTGATACAGTTTGCCTTGGCGGATTTTCAGTATGTTGTCCGGCTTGTTCTGTACCCGACTTGGATCCCTTCCTCCGTCTGCAGACACGGTAAAGACCATAAGAGGAACATAACGAGACAAAATACGTGGCTACTATGGCTATCAGGAAAGCTTCTTCGCTATACATTCTAGTTTTATGAGAGTGTTCGCTAATGTCCGGAGTGACCTTGACGACTGTCATGGCAGTCCCTGCACCGTTGCTGGCAACACAGACGAACCAGTCAAAATTAACAGCCAAGGCTCCTGTAATTTCTAACGTTCCGTCACCCCGTACATGGGAAGCCGACGACATGTCCGGATTCCAACCATACAGACCAGAATCGTTCAGAAAACGCCATTCTATGGTAGGTTTCGGAACTCCCTGTGCCTTGCAGATTACAGTGATGTTATAATCCGGGTGCGCCAGACAGTCGTGCGGTATAGCGGTGACGGTGGGCCTCTCTGCACGTATTTGAACAGCCCTCTCTTCGGGAGTTCCATCGGTTACAGTTGCCTTTTTATGCAAGTTGGGAGCAGTACTGTCCAAGTCTCTTGCATGCTCGGTAGCTGGCTGGGTGGTTCTCACAGTTGGCACCAGTGCTCCGTTTGACAAATGCAGTATGACCAACAGAACGGAAAACAAGTCCCGCACAATAACTGCCGTCTTTCCCATGGTGGCGACCGTCTCGTGAAGTGTCCACCGCGCCCTTGCTGGCCCACTCTAACGTCTGCTGAGAAAACAAAGTGTACACTCAGCATACATGTACATACTCACTACTTCTGAGGACCGGCGTCCAAAATAAACATTGCGCCCTCTTGTAGTATGTCATATATCCTTCATCCTTTCATATTCAGGTCAATAGGTAATTCTAACTGTATTTAGCACTAGGTGGTACTACGTCCTTTAGCGGCAGTTAATTCATTGACAAAAAACGATAAAATTTTTTGTGTGGACAAAAGTACACGTAGTCTTGTACTCCAAAGGACTGTATGATAATCAGATTAAACCGGTCCGTACCACTTCTCCATTTAACATGCAACGCCTGGACAGAGGCTAGTTAATTAACTAAACCATTAACCTGGCTGTCCCACACGTTCAGTCCGCTCAAATTCAAGCCAAGAAAATGGATTCAAAGCGTCGATATCCACAAACAACACGGCACGCCTATGGGCATATACCTCTAGTGCTTAACTATTCCCACGGGTATTATCACATGCAAAATGTATTGCAGGACAGGTAATGGTTAAACAACAACAAAGGAATATCTTTTAAGAGGGGGCGTTGTTTGGCTGTATAGTAAAGAATACACTCTTATGTTTCTTTGACTTGTGAAAGCTAGGTAGGACCAGTGTCACATATACGTTTTGACTGCAAAGGTATGTCGTTGTACTTCCTCATTGTAATTTTCCACACGTTCCGTTTAAAGAGAGACCTTGGTAAATGTTAGCACGGCACTGAGGTACTGAGTCAAATGTACCTACTTACCTACATATCCAACCGTGTGAATTGAGAGGGGGAAATGTCAACACAACTGGGACTACGGCCAAAAGAAACTCGGCCGTTTTCTATTATAAATACCAGGCAGGTAAATCAGGCTTCCGTTCTGTAACCTTTGTTGAACCCCACTTCCTTTATATATATCGAAACGTAGTGTGACCTTTGACACGAAGAAAGTTAACTAAAGTAGCCCCCCTACACCAAAGAAACTGCAAAGAGAATACTTTTTTCTTGTTATGGTATTAAATACACTGAACTGACCTGAACCACTCTGAAAGCCTTAGGTATCAGCTCGGGGTTCGATGGGACACGCATCACTGAGCATGCGTTCCTTCCCGGCGAGGATTAGACTATTGTTCACTGCGCATGATCTTCATGATTAGCTGTGCAGTCTCCTTGTGGGGCAGAAATTCGTTCACGCCAGGTGAACAGGTTTGCTGGGATATGCATCACTGAGCATTGAGGTTTCTCGGGGACACTTAGACTATTGTTCACTGCGCATGATCTTTATGATTTAAGCTACGCATTCTCTTTATAAATTATTTATGGGGCACACGTTAGCCTCCACCAGGCCTTCCCGGGGAAAAAAAAAGGGAATAATTTGCCAGGAAAGTCAGTCCGCGGGAGGGTTAATTTTCCCCTCCTGCGCGGGCAAATGAACTGTACGGTGGCTAAACTCCCTTGGCCAATTATTTCACCTATTTGGCTAAATTTTACTGTTTTTGAACCCACGTTGTTATTCTGCTGGAGACTAGGCACGCGTATTCGTTCACGCCAAGTGAACATGTACTCTGTTTCCTGTCTCAATGAGATGATTATTCAAGGTCGCCTTGTAAATCAGGTTTTACGGGAAAGGCATTCTCCCACGGCAGAGCCAAAACCCGGCAAATACGTTAGCCTTGGGTAAGGCTAACGTATTTGCCGGGTTTTGGCTCTGCCGTGGGAGAATGGGGAAAGGCTGCCCACAGATGCGAGAAACACAAGTCAATTTACAAGAATACCATAACAAAGAGGAGTGGTGCAAGCTAACTTAAATCCAACGTGCGCTGGACGTTAGTAATCTGCCGTGTGACTGTGATAGAGTGATAGGACATCTCACGTCTAAACACTTATAAACTTTTAATTATTTAATACCAAGCTAACTTAAATCCAACGTGGACTGGACGTCACGATTGGTGGATGGAATACACTGGGAAGGAATCACAATACACTGTTGGATAAGCAGCAGATGTTTTATTCTTTGATCCAAATATTTTCAAAGCTTACTATTCATAATCCATAAAACTTCCTGTATATACGTGGCTACAACATCATATTAAACGGCATTGGCTTACATCTTTTTTACATGTTTCACAAAATCACGCAGTACACTAGACACTTTAGGTTTCTTTCAGAGATGTACTCTTCACATTTACAAATGAGTCGTGCGATGCCACTTCTTGTGGTCTATCGGATGAACTTGTACATGGGGTTGTAGGGCCGGCAGACGCAGTCCCCTCCCGGCGGACAGGGGGCGCCCTCCATCCGGGTGAAGCAGCCCATGTACCCGCAGCACTTGTCGTGGTCCTTGATGGGGTGGCACTTCTCTCCCTGCAGCTTCTTCCCCTTGCACCCCTTGAACGGGAAAAGACAGTAATGCTATTAGAGGAGTTGGGTTATACATGGGAGGAGGAAGTAGAGGAAGTAGAGGAAGAAAGAAAGAACGAAAGAAAGAAAGAAAGAAAGAAAGAAAGAAAAGAAAGAAAACAAGCCTGTAGTATTCAATTTGAGAATAATGGTTTGTAAAAACAGAAAATGATGTTTTCATTGAAAAAAAAATGCATGAGTATAGGGGTACATGTGTAGCTTCTTCGTTCCATATGGTCCATTAAGATGATGCAAAAGAAGAAACAGAAACGTAAGAATGACAACTATGACGTCGCAGACACAACCGTACTCACAAACACACTCCTCCAAAACTCCGATGCTTCTTCTTTGGCTACATAACTATCTGAAACGTAACTATTACGTCTAGATTGTGTATGCAGAGTGTCTGAAGAAGAAGAAGAACTGACTGGCATTGACATGCGCTTCAGCATGGTGGCCAGGTCTTCATTGTCGATGTCGCCGAAGTCTTGAGCTGCAGTCACGACGACGAACACGACGACCACGCCGAAGAGAGCCCAAAGTCGAACGTTGCCCATAGTCTTTCCTCGGGAGATGCTGAAACACAGCATAGATATACTTTATAAGACTAGGAACATCAACACCAAGTATCAGCATCAACTGTTCTGCATCCATTGACATTGCATTGTAGCGTGCCCGTTTAGGTATTCTATGCACCCAACCATCTATACGTTGGTTCGTGGCCGAGTCCTGAATAACAATTACATCATGATTATTTGCTTTTGTCTACTCAAGTCTTAGTTTGAAAACTTTTTGACGTTTTGACGTTGCTTACACTTGAAGGTTGATTGTTCTGACCGATGCTAAATATAATGTTGTAAGTCCAACATTAGTATGTATTCATTCATTGGCCTCCGTTGACTGATATCATTTAATGAATCATTCTAGTCAACTGGAATGTTGATGAGCTCTTTATAAAATGGTCCGCTAAACCATTTTTTGAATGCCGTGGGAGGTTGACATTTTATAAGTAAAGTAACCGTTGAAGTTTGAAAAGTGTTAACAAATCCTTCCCTGGGTGACAATCCTGCTGTAGTGACATTTTGCTGCGTGAAGCAATAATCCCCAGTAAAACGTGTAGTTCGGAGATACAGTTGTATGTGGCGAAGGGCAAAGTGCCTTATCGTATCATGTACTTGCATTTCATCAGTGCAGCCCCAAACCTTCAGGCTTATATGGATTTTTGCAGATATCTACAAAAATGTCATTCCAAAGTCTGAACGTTAAATTCTACTTGGGGGCTGTCTTTGAAAGACTTTGAAAGATTACGTCAGTGCATTGATTTCCACTGTAAGTTCACAAAAATACGTATGAAATGTGCACTCTCTACTATGCACCTAAGAGAAGTATCCACTTATAAACACTTTTTTTTCTACATAACATTCAATTATATTCAAAGAATCGGACTCATCCAAGCCATGTCTTCAATTTGTGCCGTACTTGCCCTGACAAAATGAGACATAGATTGCGGTTTTGTGCCCTTGGCATTTAGAATATCACCTGTAAATCAAAGATAAGTAGATCCTGACGAATT
The DNA here is from genome assembly GCA_013266295.2 of Branchiostoma floridae x Branchiostoma japonicum. Lineage (NCBI taxonomy): Eukaryota > Metazoa > Chordata > Leptocardii > Amphioxiformes > Branchiostomatidae > Branchiostoma > Branchiostoma floridae x Branchiostoma japonicum. Next base: position 5,385,858 of record CM023833.1, on the reverse strand, counting down.
CAAATGACAGTGATTCTATGTCTACGCCACGTTCCGCGTATCCGGATATGACAGTCTACTGTATATTTTTGAAAAAAGTTGAAAGAATGAGGAATAAACAAGGTAATCAAGACAGCATCTTGGAAACTGGCATAGGGGCTTCAAGCCCTCGCTAGTTAGGCAGCAACGGATTTCATGGCCCGGAATGTTCTAATTGAGAAATTCACAGATATGAGTCTTTATTTAGATAGGAGGCAGTAGAAGATCTAGCCTTAGGCTAGGGGTCTGTCAAATCACATGCAATGGAAACTTAAAAATGAATAGAAAGAACCTGTGTGATCAATGGTGAGTAATCTGCAGTGCGACTGTGATAGGCTGATAGGATATCTCATTTTTACACACCCTCCATTTTCCTTTGTAATCTTCATCTTTGGCATTTGGAGGACCACACAGCTAAACCCCTACGATTAGATTTGTTACTGAATCGGTTCTGAGTTCTGTGGCTTTTTATTGATCCTACAACCACTAACAATCTAATACATTTCATTTTGCATCCGCCAATAAGAAAACTATATGGAACAAATTATGAAGAAGGAATGTATACCGCAATAAAACAAAACTTTCTTTTGAGTCGAAAATACTACGTACATTGCGCCTACATTTTCCGTACGACAAACATCACATGGTGCTGAGGTATACGTCGTACATTAACATTTTTCGTCCTTCAGCAATATCCGTATCCCAAGATATTACAGTCGCTCATCTAGACGATGAAGCAAAGTGAATTTTTAGATTTCATGTATAACGTTGAATCTCTTATCATCTCCCTGTTGGGCCATGGAGGTAAGGAGGTAATGATCCGTGCTCAGCTGAAATGGACCTTGACGTTCCTTGGACAGAAATTGGTTGGATGTACAGCAATATCCGTCTTAGAAATTAGGCGGAAACATCACCATTTCCAGCTATCAGTAGAGGACATTTCACTCAAACCATCATCGCAAATGAGGACTCTGGCCATGGGTGATTTCAACGAACTTCTCCTCGACACGCAGCCCCAACCCTAATCTATAGGGGAGAATGCTTTTCAAGTAATGTTGGTTTGCCCTCCTTCAGTGCATAGAATTCCCTGATACATTAGTGTAATACTCCAGGATCGGAACTTATTACCTGAAAGGATCTTTTGACACGTGAAGAAAAGTGAACTGAAGTGCGAGCATGGATTTCCGAGAAATGTTTACGTCTCCTTGAAGGGTCTAGAATCTGCATAGTTTTGACGGAAGCAAAATCTCTTTAGCGCCTATTCTATTTTAATTCGTGTTTTGCCGAGCAAAAGACAAAGCGTTTAGGGCCACTAAAAGGGTCATTTCGAAGCTGAAAAATTATTCCAATGACGTCTGTGTTCTTTAGCTCTTGAGATCGAACAACTTAATAACTTATACAGAAAATAAACATCATAGTAGTAGAATATAAAGCCAAACCCTGTAGATTTTTACTTCAATGAAATCTAAAAGGTAGGGAACATTTTTAATCTGCAGTAGATCACGGAAACAAATTTAAGTTCCTTGGCTGTATCAAAAGAGAGATTCGGCTTCTTCATATCATGAGACAAAACTAGATTTCAACAAGGATGATTTCTGCATTTTACTGCCCCTGGCCAGATCAGCTAAGATCTTTTATCTTTTTTTTAAATCTGCCAAACCAGTCAGGAAGGAAAAGCAGAATTGCCATGAATTTTGAACCATCTTCCAAGTATTGCTAAAATAACAAACCAATAAGACTATTGAAATGCCAGTCGCACTGTTACAAGAGACGAAGAGAACGAAGACGACACGACAAAGAGAACGTACCTTTCGTGCAGATTGACAAGAACGCTGGCTGTCCGCTTCGCAGAAGTTTTCGATGATCTCGTCGGGTCTGCCTCTCGGAAATCACTGAAGGACAGTCTCTTCCAAACCCGGTATTTAAAGCCCTGGCTAGCGTAAGCGCGCAATTAAAGCAGCGTGGGACGTCCTTTGCGAGCCGTTCTAACGTTAGAAATTGAAACGTGACGTGGGCGATAGCGTAGGACGTGTTTTCCGCCGCATGCGGGTGCGCATTCGCAAAATTTGCTTTGATTTATTTTACAATCAAAGCACGTTCCCTTGATGTCACAACAAAGAAGTAATCCCAGCGTCAGAACTCTTAATAAGGGATTAGCTCAAGAAATTAGACGACGTTCTGTGAATACAGGATTAAGCAAACTTTCGTTCAGGCCACGGAAGAAATGCTTCTTTTGGATTAACAGGCGAAGGTATGAAATATCCTTTCAGGTAGGATTATGCATTTATCTAATTAGTCGTGATAAGTACGATCCCATGGGGGATAATACGTGAGTAGTGCACGAATGTTCGTCTTTAATGTAAACCACTTCAAAGTATGACACTAATTAAAAGCAGAAAAAGGCAACGTCCCTAGAGGTTTTAACAAACTTCAAACTCTTTTTGTCTTTCAGCAGTTTGTTTTGTTCTGGTACTTACAATAACATTGTGATATAGATGTCTGAAAATTGATACTCTATGTTATTAGCGTTACAAAACCGCCGCTTGGAACTCATTTGAATCGCGTGGCAAGTGATTAAAGAGGGACATTTTCGTCCCAACAGAAAATAAAAAAAACAGCCTGTTTTGGTGTAGGAGTTTCATCTCTGACAGATTAAATTTACCAATCGTTCATCGTCGTCTTTGAATGCTTTCTTGGGTAATTAATTATAAATTTAATAGAAAACTTTCAAGGTCTGCTTTGTTATATTTATATAACCTTTGGTATGGTAAATAAATCGCCAACGCCGCCGACCAATGTAGCCATGACCTTAAATGCAACCCACTTTTTGGCCTGGCCGGGGAAAGCGGCAAAGAGCTGGTTTAACTTCTTTCAAAGCACAGAGATTTGAAGAAACAGATGTGATGTTACGCAGTGTGCTTATGAGTATATTGATAAGCAACATTTCACATCCTCTAATCTTTTTTTAAAATAATCAATTGATTCTATTCTCATACATGCATACACTTAATTCGGGGACTAAAGCGTTTTTGGCATTTAAATAATTATATTTAAATTAAAATATCTGCCTACCCCCTCAACACAAGCAGTTCTAAAATCCCTTAGCACTCGTTGATTTACAACAAATACTGCGCATTTATTCTTTTTATTTACAAAAATAAACCTTCGATGGTTTTTGATGCCTCAGATTTGCCTTAGACGAAATTGCCCACTAAGAAAATTAATAGCTCAGAATACATTAATATATATCATTTTCTCTAAATACCTAAATCTATAAATAATCTAAATACAAAAGCTACTTTAGTACCCCACGTTAGCAAAAAATGAGGGTTAACTTTTCATATGGAGTGGGTATCTTTATTGCAGGAAATAAGTATATACATGGAGTTGCACAAAAGAATATATATTTATAGAGCTACAGCAATTAAGAAATCACTTGGAATTAACAGTCTGTTAATAGATGACCTAGTGGTAGTTAAACATCAGCTGCCATAAATCTGCTGAGTACCCTAAGACATAAAAAAGTGAATTGTTCAATTTAAAGAGATTTCCACATGAAGCATCAGTAATCCCTGAGGTATGCACACTTCAGACGTCCAGGTGTTCAATATTTTCTTACAGGTTTGATAACACTTTTTTTTCAATGTGGTGGTCCTAAGGTTCCCAGTGGAATTATGATATTGCCATTAATTGTTATATATATAGGAGTATATATGTATATGACAAGTCTCAATCTTTTTTTTCCATTTACTTTACAAATTAAGGGCATCCTGTCTTTCTGTAACTGTACATTGTAAGTCTGCTGCTTCTTTGTATTTCTTTTCTGTTAAAAGCCCACATACAGAAATTCAGTATTTCTGCCATTTCATCTGTATTTCTCTCCTTTCTTACTGCCTTCTTTAAAAATAAGCTTAAAACATTTCTACTGTAATACATTTCATCAACAACTTTGCACTCATGATCACATACAATGTCATATATACTTTAACATTTTAAGTGTTGACCACATTATTTAAAATGATAAACACTTGTTAATGTTCATTGATTTTTCATCAAAATCAGTACACACAGTTTATTTCACATTTATTTCTAATCCTGGGTCTGTATGTGGATGGCCTCCAGCCCCTTCTGTGTGAGCACTTCCTCCATCTCTTTAACCTGTTCATCTAGAGACTTGGACCCCATCGACAGCAACCCTGAAACAGAGTAAGGAGTAACAATGAATACATGTAACATATATGACAATGTTGTGCAATGTAATGTAATGTAATGTTAACAGAGTAAGGAGTAACAATGAATACATCTAAAAAAAGTATATGATAATGTAGTGCAATGTAATGTTAACTTTGCTTAGTATTGAGCTGAGTTCAGCTTAATTTCAAGTTCTTTTTGACAAAGGACAGAAAGTAGGATGCAAGCTGAATTTAGCTGGATAATAGGAAAGATGGTTTTGACTACCAGTCTTTCATTTATTTATTGAGTCTTCAAATCTACCACAAAGAGTATGTAAATGCATTTTCTTTGAAGCTGGTTTTATTTTGAGGTATGAAAGAAAGGAGGATTTTGCAGTGTTTTAAGTTCGTGGTTGAAACAATTTTGTAGTACACTAGTCTTTCCTTTCCGATTTCCATGACCCTAGCTGACCCAGTTAGAACTAGAGGTCACTCCAGGCACAAATAGAGTGCAAAACACATCACAGAATATGTTAATCCCCCTCTTTACAGCATGCCTCTAAATTATAATGCAAGCCACAGTCTTTCATTCAAAGCTTTCGCTCATTAAATCTCCCCTCACACCACACCACAGTTAATCTTTGCTGCAGGCTTTTTGCAAGCTAAGTAAAGCTTATAATGTGAAGATTAAAATGATTAAAGAATTTTTACTTATTGCACGTAAATCGGAAGTGACTGACTTCGCACATGATTTCCTCCAAGTTTTGGCGATGCATATTTCAAAACTTTGGTAAAGTTACAGCTTTAATCCCCCTATTTTGTAGAAGTGGAACGTACCCAGCAGGTTATCCAGTTTTGTAAGGTCTGGCCTGGAAGAGTCCAACTTGAACTGGAGGGGGTCAAATCCTTGCTGTTTCAGTTCCCTGACCATTTGTCCCTCAGCATGCTGGCCTCGTAGGAAGGACACAAAGACCATTTTGGCTGGATACACTTCCTCACTGTACTTCTTAAATAGTGGTGCAAACCTGGAGGTAAAAAGACAATCAATCAATCAATCAATCAATCAATCAATCAATCAATCAATCAATCAATCAGTCAATCATTTAACCAATCAATCAATCAATCAATCAATATGATTTATTATAAAACAAGAAAATTGAAAAGAACTGCTCAGTTTCAAGAGCGTAGTCACTGTCTTATTTGTGTGACTAAAGACCCTCTAACCCAAAGCAGTACTACCTGATGAGTCCTTACCTGTACCCCCCTTGGGAGTTGGTGTTTTCTTCCTCATCAGTCACAATGATGAAGGTCTTCACCAATTCCCTACGGTCATAGAATGGCTGCAGGCTGGCCGCAGGGGCAGTACAGCCACTGGCTCGGACAGTAGTGGCCACCTCCAGCACCTACACGACAAGTAAAAGATAAATTTTCCATTATTTTTCATTTCAATGTAATGTCAACTCCTATAATTCTGCCAGGCACCCTAAGACCATATTAACCCTCAAAGTGTCAGGAAATATTAGAACTAGGCTTTAAAATTGGCCCATGGCACTGGGAGGGTTAAAGAAAAATGGTGAATTTAAAGAGATTTACTAAATGCAGTATAATATTCAGTCAGAATGCACACTTCAGATTCCATGTGTGTGAAGCATATTTGAGAAGGCAGTGTTTTTTTAATACATTGTACCATGCTGTAGACTTATAGTTATTTTGTTGGCCTGCAAAACTGCTGATTAACAGAGCGGTGACAAACCTGGGGTATAGTCTCAGGCAACACGTTGGGCTCAAAGTTACTGCCGTTGAAGAAGACCAGTTTGGCCGACGTGATGGCTGTCAGCAGGCTGGCAATGATCGTAGACGTTCTGATGGCCACGCCCATGGACGAAGACGCATCGCCTATCACAACCACAGGTGGCTCCAGAGGTACACTGTCATAGATAAAGTAAATTAACTAGGTCACTCTGTGATCAAGACATACAGTATATTGAAAATTTGGAGGTATGCGTCTTTACCTTTTTAAAATCATTGTGATGAATATTCTACAAAATAAATAAACAACAAAGTAAATAAACAACTTCAAGGTAAAGCAGCTGACTTCAGATTGAAGACAAAGCATGGTGGTTGGAATGAGGATTTTATTTAGTCATTTGAGTCGTCCCTGAAAAAAACTGTACCAATGTGTGGATGGCATTCGGCACCAAGGACAGGCCCTTCCTGTATATAGCAGCATTGGCCATTGCGATTGAACCATTGTCCAATCAGCATCCTCAATTTCCAACTGTAACAGTATGTGTTGTATTCATGACAAACTGTGTTTATAATAAATTTTACACACCTGATTTCGTGCAGTCTTTTCTCAGCCAGTGGAATCAGAAGGTCAAAGAATGCAGCCTTCTTCCGGTCTTCTTGTTGCTCATTGCTCATTATTGGGGGTGACCAGTCGTCTTCTAGATTACAAAACAACAGCTATGAGGTTAATAACAAGTGGACAACCCTATGTTCTGTCACCCCTATGTTCTGATACCCTGCTACGTTTCTATGCCCCTGCATTCCGATTAGATTTTGAATTAAAATCTAAATCAAAGATCAGGTTTTGGGTTATTGGAACATAGTTTGAGTTGTCAGAAAATAGGGTTGTAACCATAAAGGCTTGTTAAACTATGTCCATAACAGTTACCATAAATGTGAAAATATCAAAAGCCAAATGATCTAAGTCACCAGGAAAGTAATCTGCATACAAAATTCATGAAAAGTAAAAAAAATCTCAAACTTTGACAAAGTTTGTAACACTCTAAAACAAGGGTTCAGTTTGTACATGACTATGTAAGCCTGTGAGAGTAAGAGGGCAAGAGAGAGACAGAGAGAGAAATAAAGAAAGGAAGTAGAGGACAATTCTAAGCCAAGAAGACAGTGACCTTGTATCCAACCTTCATATCTGGGGGCACCCTTTCTCATCATCTTCAGTGTCAGCAGACGTTCCATCAGCTTCCCGTAGGGAAGGTTGACCTTGGACCCAGATGTCAGAAGGTCATGGATGACCTTGTCTGTGGCAGGACAGGCCAGGTCCTCATAGTTCCTAAACAAGAAAATAAAAAAATTAGAAAGAATCTTTACTTTTCATTTATACGGTATAAATATTTCAGTAACTAAGTCAGAAAATACATGTATGAAATCCTTTGCAATTCCTCAGGAATAATTTTCAGAGTATTATTCTGCTGAATTTAAAGTCACTTCCCCTAGGGAGTTGCCAAAAATACCACTTTAAAAAAACCCAACAACCTACCAGAGTAAGGTGTCCAGGTCTGTTGTGTATTGCGCAATCCTGGCTTTGGTCTCCGCAGTCAGAGAGTCTTTGTGGGGCTTGATGTGTGCATATGGAATGTCAAAGGTCATGACCAGCTCGTTGACATTCTCCTTAGTCAGGTGACCACAGTTCCTCACCATGCTCCCCTCTGGTGCCTCACCACCAAAACAGTACGGCAGGAACCAGGGTAGCTTGAAGTCCTAATGAATACAAAACAAAAGGAAGATAAAGGTGAAAACATTTATACCATTTTGTCTGACCTTGACCTCATACCTCATGACATCAAGGAAAAGCAGCCAGCAGGCCAATTTGAGTATTCTTGAACCAACCAACCAACCAACCAACCAACCAACCAACCAACCAACCAACCAACCAACCAACCAACCAACCAACCAACCAACCAACAAACAAACAAACAAACCAGCCAACAAACCAACAAACATTTGATATTTAACATTAACAGAATATCTTGCTTTCACACTAATTTAATTTCTTGATTCTTAGATTGGCCTATTAAATTTTTGCCAGATTAGAAAACAAAGATAACAACTGCAATTTTTTAATACCTTCTTAGGGTTAAAGTGGCAGAGGTCCGCCAGTCGCTTCCACGGCTCAGGAGGGAAAAACAAGGCATAGAACTCCAGCTGGTCAGTGGTCAGTCTGGACACCCAGCGACGGATGTGTCGGGCCAACGCTCCGCTCATGGACCCCCGCTGGAAAAGTTTGGAAAAACGTCAGGCAATTTTGCATAATGTATATAATAAGTGATAATGTCTTGTTTTATTCATATTGTTAATATCTTGCTGACTCATGTAATAATTCCACTGTCACTTGCTTGTTGACTGTAGGAAGACTATTTTGATCCCAATTTGACCTTCCTGTCAATCTACAGATACAAAATTTCCCCCATATTTCCTGTGATTCTTCTGTATTTAAATAACTACAGACACATAAGCAAACAAACAAACAGACAAACACACTGAAAACAAAACCCCTGTACACAGAGATAGAAAGTCCTAACAGGCACAGATAACACTAACATTGTATATATTTAATAGATCATGATCAGACGAGTCATTGTAAATACTAAGTATTTACTAAGTATTACTTAGTATTTACAATGATCTGATCATGATCTATTAAATATATACAATGTAGTGTTATCTGTGCCTGTATTAGGTCATTGTAAAGAGAACAAACTTTCATTTCAATTGACTTTTGTAATTGTAATGTTAGTGAAATTAAAGTTTTGCAAGTAACAAACACAGTGGGAGAAGAGACCCTTTCACTTACAGGGGGTTTGATAGCACTGAAGCTGTCCTTGTTGGACTTGACCTTCCCCAAGGTTTTCTTCTTTGTCTTGCCAGGTTGGAGTTCCAGTCGCTTCAGTTTTTTCTCACACTCACGCACCTTGCGCCCAGAGTCCAGCAAAGTCAGGGCCTTTAGGAGAAACAGGATTGTTTAGTACACTGCAATGCATTAGAACCATCTAGCTTATTCTACAGGTACTGCACCTTCTGCCGCCACAGTGAATAGAACCTGCATGCCCAGGGTTTATGTGCATTGTGTAATAAGCCATTTAAATTCCATATGAAATTCATTGCCGGCCCACTCAAATCTAACGTAGAGCGTAATCAATACGTGGATAAAGCATAACTGGCATCTGAATTTAGCTATGTGCTAACTAGTCTATTTGACAAAAAGATTAGGAGAGACACCTAGCCGCTACTAAATAAATTACACTTGTGTAATGTGAACAAATTGTCAATATATACTATACCTTGAGAATTTCAACCAGTCCAAACTTGCTGGAGTCCTGTAGGAAGGTGTCGGCCAGGGTGTGGTCATGCCGGGCCCACGCCGCTGCCAGCGCACGGATACGTGACCCTACAGACATAAACGGTGCATAGAAACATGTCAGAACAGCCTGGTCATCAACACAACCACAGCAACCGCTTTTTTTAAAGATCGTGGCTAGCATTCACATTTGACTCAACAACCAAAATTGATTGACAGTGGCACACAGACCAGAAGTGGCCATTTCAAATTGAGGATTTAATTCTGCTCATGTGAAATCACCTTGTGGAAACTCGACTCCATTCTTTTCGAGCACGGCCATGACAGCAGCGTAGCGGATCTTGTCCTTCTCCTGTGCGGCATGATGCTGCTGGAAACTACAGTTGCTGGTAAACAAGGTCATCAGGTCACAGGCCAGGTCATCTGATGACCCCTGACCTTCAGCCTCTACACCCCACTCATCCTGTTTGACAAAAAGTAGTTGTCAGAAAAGGTTAATATTCTATGAAATAGATGTATTTGCAATTTGAAAAAAAAGTAATGTGCATACAAACATATGAACCACAACTCCCAGAAAACATAACATTATATATATATATGTATAACGTTATGTGTGTATTACTTTATTAAGTGATATTGAATTGAAAGTTATGAGAAATTGATAAGGTGGGCTGCTTCTTTCTTGTAGCTAAAATGAAGTTATACATATATCCATTAGAACAGACTATATAACGTTAAGTAGGATGGCTATACCCAGTATGATGCAATTTCTTTGCAGGGAGACACACTGAGCATTTGGTGACATCATTGTCATTGCACAACGATGAGCAATGCATTTTGCATGAAGATATCCCCACAACGCAACGTTAAAGTCTGAAATGAGCCTAACACACGTGAACACAAACACACACACAGTGCAAGGCTCATGACACACACACACACACACACACACACACACACACACACACACACACACAGAGAGAGAGAGAGAGAGAGAGAGAGAGAGAGAGAGAGAGAGACAGACAGACAGACAGACAGACAGACAGACAGACAGACAGACAGACAGACAGACAGACAGACAGACAGACAGACAGACAGACAGAAAGTAAAGTATAGTAACGTTCCAAACCTTCGGTCTCTGGGGCCTGGCCCCGCCGGCGTTCCTGCGTCCTCCCCGGCCCCGTCCACCCCGACCGCGCCCCCTTCCACCACCGCGGCCTCTCGCGTGGCTCGGCATCCTGTCCTGTCACTGATATCTCTTTCTCGATATGAATTTCTGCAAGGTAATAAAATGTTTAGCACACCATTTCTAGTATAAATCAGACAATTTATGTCTTAAATTCTCGTCTATATCTCGATTTCCAAAACGTAAACAAAACGTGTTTTCCCCAGCAACCTGAAGAATTGGGGAGGGGCAGTATAAACATCGGGAAAAGAATGATAAAAACAATAGCAGAAACTCAGAACGAGCAAAATAACCCAGGAGGAAACGTACCTACCTCCAACTTACTGGCAATGTTCTGGCGTTATAATGTGATTAACAGAATCGAGTTTTAGTCTTTTATAAATAGCGAAGATATTGCACAACATTGTATCATCCCGGAAGTGCAGCGGATCGAAACGCATAGGGGTCAAAGGTCACAATTGGCAAACGGGTCAGCAACAAGACTAATATTTCTCTCAAGAAAAACGCGTTTTAAGATGATACCCTCAGAGTTAGGAGAGAAATATCTGTTTTGAATTATGGCAATACTTTTAATACATTTGTTTTTCTATAAAACATTGAACATAGAGCATCGATGTCAAAGGACTCAGTGTGATGCAATGTTTCTAAAAGAACTTTCGGGAAAGAGCGCGAACTTGCATCAGAAAAAAACTAAGAATAGGGTTGACGTGGCACAATGATGGCCGTTTGGGTGTTCTACGATGAGAATGATGCAAGTGTAATGAAACCTTGTCAAATGGCACTGGAATTTCATGTACAGTGACGAAAATCTTTCATACCTACATCCCGCCACGTTTAGATAATGTAATTTGATAAATTTTGACTATCTATATAGCTCGTTTATATATATATGTATATATTTTATACACAAATGTCCCTTTCATGTATCAATTTGCTTTTCAGTTCAATCATTAATAAGATTGACGATTTTCTTTGTGATGATTGTAATGTTTATTGCTATCGATAAACCATTTTCATTCATTCATTCATTCAAACAATTCATAAACTCATTCGCTCAGGCATTCAAATCTCGCGCAAATAGTGGATCTGTTCTCAACTGCTCAAACTACACCTGTTGCGCTTCAGGTAAAACCAACTGCCACCAACTCCCTCTTTCTCTCTCTCTCTCTCTCTCTCTCTCTCTCTCTCTATATATATATATATATATATATATATAGAGAGAGAGAGAGACAGAGATAGGACCAGCAGTAATGTGTGAGTTACTATTGGAATAGAAGTGGTTCGATACAGCAAATAACCCCCTAAACAGAATATTAATTGGTGAAAATTCCCCTTATGTAATATCAAAGATACAAAGATACCGCAGTCCGTTTCATCATGAATCATATTCTTTATTATACAATTTTCTGCCACTTGAAGTGACGAGACGTTGCCAGGCCCAGTATGTCGTCTGACATTTACGTCATGGGCACGTGTCCGCACGCCGCCTGGACGACGTCCCTCAGGGCGTAGTACCTGTTCAGGTTGGTGTTGTACCGATCGTCGATGTGTACAGGGTCGTTAAACACTCCGCCCCAGGTCAGACCTGCAGCAATGACTTCATCCAGGAAGCAGTTGGCGGCGTTGTCCCATTGTCCTACGTTGATCAAGAGACCATTAGTGTTAGGTCACAATGTTTTAACTTTTAAAATACGTTGCCAAAAATTGGTGTTTTTTCCAGGACCAATCAGCAAATTATTAAACGAAAAGCTGTCAGTCGCATTTTACGACTTCTGCCAACCTTACTTGAACAGCAACAAACTATCTACAGGTACTAGGTCAAAGACCTAACATTTCCACCCGTTTTCAATTCAGTTATCCTCCCGAAAAGTCTTTGTCCCAGAGCGTTACCAACAAAATCTATCTTGTTTCATCTGTTAAATGTTTAAGTACTTTAGTGAATCAATCAGTCAGTCAATCTACGTCAGAAAATACCCTAACTCAGTACCTTGCAGACAGTCTCCGTTGCAAAGACTTCCGTCCGAGCGTTGGATGTTCATGTCGATAGCATGGCCCACCAGGTGGTTGCTGTTGGACGCTGGTTGGACGATAGCTCCACCAATGAAAGCCCCCAGTTTGCGCCACGAGTGAGTGATCCAGACCTGGAGGTCACAGGTCAAATAACATGTTTAAAATGTTCATTATTACATACAATATAACACATTTTCAATATCCAAATAAATTTGTAGATTCCAGATGATATGTTGGTAGGTTTCCTATCGAAAAAGTTGACGGACATATTTAAAGCCTCCAATTTTTTCCATTAAGCAACTTACCTTGACGCCACACCGTCCGGCAGCTGAGTTGATCCTGTCCATGGAGCCCCTGAAGCCATCCTCGACGTGGATGGGGTCTCCCACAAAGTTGTTGTTGCTGTAGGCACGGACGGTACAGGAGCCATCGCCGCCACTACTAGTCCCACCACCACTGGTCCCTACAAGTGCACAGAGACGTCATTTCGGTTGGTCACTTTGATCATTACTTGACCGAGACGGGGGCCGATACCGTTTGCCGGGTACCTCTGACCAGTTGCTGAGATCACATTTCCGCTCACGTCACGTGAATTATGCTTCAGGTCATGTCTACTTCTGGAGGGTCAGAGGACTGACAGAAAACTTAGTGGTAAGCACTATTCTTTTGCGTACGGTTATAGAGTTTTAAATCCTCGCTTCATTTACCGTCAAAGATGAACTTTCCTTCGAAGTGTACAAAATGGTAAAAAAATGGTAAGGGCACAACATTGCAGCCTGCTAGGGATTCGAACCCGAGTCAACAACAAGACTACCTTGTAGCCTTACATATACAGTGAGAAGTGTTTTCTCACCATGTGGCAGACAGCACTTCCTCTCCGCCGGTCCGCCGCACATCCCGGTGTTGTAGTGACCGTTGCAGTAGTTGCTGTCATCCTTGCACTCTCCTCCTGCGGACTTACACGCACTATCGGAGTAGGTAGACCAGTAGTCCTCGTCCGAGATGCCTGAAAGGAAGCGAGTTTCTTTTGTTTAATTGTAGTTAATTAATTATGCAAATAATGTTTTACTCTTTGGTAAACGTGACTACGATATGGAAAAATTTTAACTGCGAAAACGAAGACAAACGGACAGACTAAGAACTATGTCGATTACATATTCTTGTATGACTCAACAAATTTACCCTCCACATTCACTTCTAAATCGATAGAGGTCGCTTCTACGCAATGTAAATCAAATAGGCGTGAGGTGCTTCATTTTAGTCGCATCTGTTCTTGTGTACTTACAGCCGGAGCCGCAGTTCTTGCAGCACCTCCTGTTAGAGTCGCCGCTGCACAAGCCTATCTCGTAGCCGGCCGTACATTTGTAATAACGCCAGTCCAAACAGCTGCCTCCGATGTTATCACAGGCTGTGTCAGCTGGAGTGGATATAGGCAGTAATAAGATTTATCACATCAAACTATAGAACATTTGAAAAAGCAAGAGCCTACACTCTTGACACACCCGTCAAATGATATCCATTTCACTTAAATTCACAATTACATAAGAATGAAACAGCAACGGCAACGATACTATGAAATCAAGTATGCAGATTCTCCAAGAAAACTTTAAAAAAAAATAATGATGCTAAAGCAAACTTCCTTTTGCAGTACTATATTCACATCGAGAATTATTGTTGATATATATCTCCTGGTATACAGCCGTTTTCTGTTTACAGTTGTTATATATGTAGAACAGAGGCGACATATGTACTTGCAAAACTATAATCCAAAAAATGTAGTTTTCCTGGTCGAATCACGTGTGCACAATCTGCATGAAGTAACGTCATTGAAGCAGATGATACACTCCTTTTAAAAAGTGGTTTTGTACAGTCAAATTTTGTTTCTTGTTTAAAGCTACGGTTCAAAATCACTTTCAACATAGGCCTTTAATTATTTCTATAAATAGAATTAACAGAAAAACTTAATTTCTTACCGCTGACCACTGCGAAGAAAACAGTAAGAACCAAAAACTGAATCATCTTGGCACCGTTCGAGCCACCCCGTCAACTGGTCCTTTTCGAAATCAAAGAAAAGAACACCAGAAGTTGTTTTATTTTAATAATCACTATCATCATTTAACAACTGATTATCCATTATCATGACATACAAATACTTGGAATGATTCAATGTATCAATTTGAATTTTTTTCAATAATATGATTTTTTTTCATATAAATATTGAAAGTATCTCTTCTCTAGCACAGGACATGCATCCAAATGTTGTGCGTTTGCTGAAATTTTACAAAAAATACATTTGTTTTCATTCTTAAGAGCCAAGCGTCTGTCAGTTTGAATGTCATAATGTTATATTACAGTTGATATTTTTTAAAACACAAACACGTTACAATCAACTTGTCTTATGTGACATCAAGGCCGTTTAGTTTGAGGATGACAACATTATACATTAATCATGCAAATTAGTAATACTTTGTTGGCGAAGGTGTCAGATGGTGGAACTTAGCTTTTCATAATTTTTCTACGTGACAACAAGGCTGTTGTGATCTATTTTTGCCAATCATTTCATATATCCCAATATTTTATGTACACCATGTGACATATTTGTTCCCGTTCAATTCGTCCGTTCCATACCTAGATTAGACCGTAACTGCCACATGTGGCACCAATAATGTCAACTTAGTAAAGCAAACAAAACCCAAGGACAGCTGATAACATGACCTTGTTGACCGCGCGTGTGCGCGTGGTTATTTATGTCGTTTTGTCACCATATGTTCATCTTCTCATACGTTATTTTACAATGGTACACTGTGGCAAGTATTTGGTTTTACTCTAATATGCAGAGTGGTGGTTGCAAAAAATAGTCATATTAATTAGAAATTAATTAGTTCATAATGCTTATTTTTATCCTTTGCTCTTGCTATCAATCTCTTTGAGTCAGACAGGCCTTCATAACTAGTGATGCCTTTTAAGTAATGGATTAAAAAGAACTAATTAAGCAGTGCAGGTCATTATTGTTTTTCCATTTAACCAAAATTGGTTATTTTGGTTTAATGGAAAGTTAGGCCGAATAGTTTAAAGTCTTTAACTCTTGGTAATTAGCCGCAACTTGAATATGATACACTGAGAGATTTAGTGTAAATTGCAGTGTATTTACGGTGCGCGTTTCATTTTTATAAAGTCGCATAGTAATCTTGAGAAAGTCGCAAGGTATATTGGCGTAGTCGAAGGACAATGATTTTGCCGAGAATTGCTTTTGAACACAACTTGATCCCTTATTCTATAGATCTAGGAGAATAAGAGGAGAGAAACATAGACTTGTACAGCAGAAAACTCAGATAATTGGAAAAGAAAATTCAACTCACTGCTCAAGTGGTTTTTAAACGTGCCCACGGGAGTAGAGGGTTCGTACTGTATCCAGAACTTCGTGGTGGTCTTGGCGTAGCAAGCAGACTATTTATAGCTTAAACACAAGGCCATTTTTGAATTTGATTGGCATTGACGCATATTAATGCAAACAAAATTTGATAACATGACCGAAGTTCATTGGATGAAAGTTATTGCTGACGCTGACTCTTTAGACCAATAGTTTAAAAGAAGGGCGTGACATGAAGACTTTAAACACTACAAAGCTTAGACAAAACATTTTGTTTTGTTTTATGTATAATGATGCACTTAACACAGCGTTTTTAATGTGTATGTTTATGATAGTCAGGCATTTGTAAGTTTGAATGTCGTTGATACCCCAAAACACTTCAATCAACTTCTTTATTTATACTTCTCCCACACAATATCCAGGCCGTTCAGTTTGAGGATAGCAGCATTATACATTAATCATGCAAATAATAGGCAATACTTATTGGGACAATGATTCTTGGCAAAGGCGTTAGATCGTGGAACTTTAGTTTTTATAATTTTTCTACGTGACAACAAGGCTATTGTGATCTATTTTTGCCAATCTCATTTCATATATCCAAATATTTTATGTAGATCATGTGACGTCCGTTTGATATCTAAATCAAACCTTAGCTGCCACGTATGCTTCCAATGATGCCAATTAACGCAAACAAAACCAGAGGACAGCTGATAACATGACCTGGTTGACCGCGCGTGTGCGTGTGGCTATTTGTGTCGTTTTGTCACCATATGTTCATCTTCTCACATGTTCTTTGAAACAATACGGCATCACGCTGTCAACGGCCTTGGGACGAAGTTGTTGATCGCCAGAAGGTTGCCAAAGAATTGAGCTTTACTTCGCCTGAAAGTCTAGTCTCCGACTGTTACATTGGACGGGGCACAGTGACCTGCGAACATCGGCCAATCACTAGAAATCGCGTAGTGATACAGAGAGGACACCAGCCGTGTTACTGCCGAAATTATCCTCGTCGGGCGTGCTATTTTTTTCCGCTGTGTGACGCCGGTGTTCTGAAATTTTTGGTCCGAGTGAAAAATATCGGTCCGCTTACCATATATGGAGCGTGGCAATAGGAAGTGGGCGTGGTTCAAAAACTACGGAGGCCCACAGCATCAAATGCTTTACATGTTACCGCAAAGTACACGCTGTCGTTTATTTCTATACCATATAGCTAAACCTACATCATATTGCCAGATTTGATCATTAATTTCTTAAAAGTAATTGCCATTACACAAGACACATTATACAAGTTTGCTTGAGAGTAACTGAAGATTAGTATTACATTGATTGTGCGTGTGGGCCTTCGTACTTTTAAGGCCACGCCCCGGCCCGATTTTTTCACCCGGACCTAAAATTTCAGAACACCGACTATAAATTGTGAGCTAACTGCGCTCATACTTAGTCTACCAAAGCACAGTACGAACCCTTGGCTGCTTGTACAGCATTCATTGAGCTGTGAGTCCAATTTTTCTTTGTTGCTTGTTTCAAACTTATCTAATCCTTGTGTGACTACTTCATGTGTTTCTCCTTCCACTTCTCCTAGTATTATAACTATTCTTGTTAAATTCAATCTATATCACAAGTGTTTAAAATGTTTTAAAATGTCCAGCATTCTTCGTCAGTGATCTAAGGTTACTCTGTATTATCTGAGATCACTGAAGACGGAACAGATATTTCTGCAGCTGCTATCGTCCATTTAAGGCCTTGTTTTTGCATATTTGAGTAAAAAAGTCTTTTAGAATTTGCTAAGATATACCATTCTATATTACCATGTCAGAAGGTGAACATATGGTGGCAAAACGATAAATAATCACACACATACGCGCGGTTGACCAGGTCATGTCATCGGCTGATCATTGATGGCACACGTGGCAGTTATAGTTTGATTTAGGTTTGGGACGGTCATAATTAACAGGAACAAATAACTGATTTTATGTACATATTTGAATATCTGCTATACAATTGGCAAAAACAGATCCAAATGGCCTTGCTGACGTGTATATAAACGCTCTGTTTGCAATCACGTTTGTCCTAGGTCATCGTAGGATTTTGATGTCGTAGAATTTTCCTGAAGCCGTCTGTGTTTTCTTGCTATGAAAATGTAATAAAGAAAGTAAGAAATAATGATAGCGATGATATATTTTTTTCCATTTCAACCAGTCGACGAGGTGGCTCTCACGTTGCCAAGATGATTCAGTTCTTGGTTCTTGCTGCTTTCTTGGCAGTAGTAAGCGGTAAGGGACTCTAATTGTCTGTTCTGAAAAAATAAGTAAAAGTCTTCATAAAAACCGTTATCTTAGCTGTATTTTCCAACACGAAAAAATCATTAAGAAATAAATCTATTGCCCCTTATGGCGTCACTTAATGTAGGGTGTGGACACGTGTTTCAAGCAGTAAGTTTGTCTTCTTTTATCCTACATAATTGAAAAGGAGCAATATACCTGTAGGAGCAATTAACTGACGTAAGCTATTATCGACAATGTGTTATTACAGTGCGCGTATTATGTAATCATACTATTAGTTTACAGCCTGTAACAGTGTTTCTTTCAAATCTACTTTATAAAACACTCTACATATAGATAATATCGTAGCTGTCGCTGAGTTACGTTATTTTCTTTTCCTGACTTACTTTAACTTGTGTAAAATGGCCCATTTTCTCTTGCCTCCATCCAAACTCCTGTAGGTGACACCGCCTGTAATAACATCGGAGGCACTTGTTTGGACTGGCGTTACTACAAATGTACGGCTGGCTACGAGACTGGCTTGTGCAGCGGCGACTCTAACAGGAGGTGCTGCAAGAACTGTAACTCCGGCTGTAAGTACACAGGGACTGATACTGATACTTTATCAAAAATTGAAGCATCTCACGCCCATTGGCTCTACATTTGGCATCTAGGCTACCAGGACTGCCAAGTAATATAAAACTGCATGGTCGACTCGTATTTTTGTTTCGGAGCAAATTTTAGCATTATTTTCTCAACAAAGTCGTCTTGAAGGTCAGATTGATGAGTTGCTGCTCTCTTCCAGGCCTTTCTGACGAAAACTACTGGTCTTCTAACTCCGATGGGGCATGCAGCGGAGCAGGAGGAGAGTGCAAGGATGACAGCAACTACTGCAACGGTCACTACGCCTCTTCAATGTGCGGCGGACCGTCAGACAGAAGGTGTTGTCTGCCACATGGTGAGCAAATACTACTCATTTTATGGAAGACATCTATAGAAAAACAATAGATATGTATAACCTTGGCATTTTTTGTTGATCTCTTCTTCGTTAGATTGTTTTTTTATAATGGTTTACCTACTGTCGCTGGACATGGTTGAGATTTTGCGATGATGAAAATTTCGAGGTCTGCATGGCAAAATCTTGTCCCAAGCCTTTTCTAGGAAAGCCAGTGTTTACTGTACAGCTTTTTACTGTACACTTCTCCTATAGGAACTGGTGGCGGCGGCTCATGTACCGTTCGTTCCTACCACAACTCCAACTTTGTGGGAGACCCCATCCACGTAGAGGATGGCTTCAGGGGCTCCATGGACAGGATCAACACTGCTGCCGGACGGTGTGGCGTCAAGGTTAGTGATTACCTTCTGGATAATGGTGGGAAGCTTTTGCACGACGAGTGTCGTCAGAGCTGCGATGTCAGCTTGTTGAGACCTATAAATTTGCATGTTTGCATGATGTGACGTCACAGACATTATGGATTGTACTTCTTGTGTTACTATATATTTGCATATCATACAAGGCTATCGTTGCATTTACTCACGATTTACTTATCAATCAGCTGAAGGGCAAGCCAACAAATAATCTCATATTGGAAGATTAAAGTGACTAAAAATAAAATCTTAACGCGTCATCACTGTTTGAACTATGACCTGTAGGTCTATATCACTCACTCGTGGCGCAGGCTGGGGGCTGTCATTGGTGGAGCCATTGTCCAACCAGCGTCCAATAGCAACCACCTGGTGGGCCATGCTATCGACATGAACATCCAACGCTCGGACGGAAGTCTTTGCAACGGAGACTGTCTGCAAGGTACAGAGTTAGGGTGAAGCGTTTTCTGACGTAGATTAACTGGCTGGATCACTAAATTGCATAAACATCGAAGGGATGAGGACAAGATATTGATTACAAGGGTTATTCTCCGACGAAAGTCTTTGCAACAGTAACTGTCTTCAAGGTGCTTCCTTGTGGGACACATTTCCACACTTAACAGGAGACAGATGGCGTTTGGTAACAATGTAGACCACATTTTTCAATGTCATTTGTTACTTTCCAGTTTTTTTTCTCATATATGTATGTCGGTAGCAAACCAACAGACTAGCGGAAGGATACGGCCTTATTTGGATTCTTTCTATTGTAGCTGTGACAGTCTGATTTATTTCGAGAATTATTTCTAGTAGTATTATAATTTCGAAACCAGTATATCTTGTGAAATGAGTCTAAAAGCAATATTTTAAGCTTTAGTAACATTAAGAAAACACACAATGTTTAATGGGAATGTAGGAACAGAATGATCTGATGTTATATGATCTCGCAATACAGGGCAGTGGGACAACGCCGCCAACTGCTTCCTGGATGAAGTCATCGCTGCAGGTCTGACCTGGGGCGGAGTGTTTAACGACCCTGTACACATCGACGATCGGTACAACACCAACCTGAACGCGTACTACGCCCTGAGGGACACCGTCCAGCCGGCGTGCAGCCACGTCCCCATGACGTAAATGTCAGACGACATACACGGCCTCGCCACGTGACGAACACGTGACTAGTACGTGGTAGGTCATATCCTACCATTTCAGCTGGCACGGAATGTTACGTTGAATAAAGCAAAATGTGGTGAGAGTGTGACCTCTTTATTACCTTCGTCGAGAAGGTTATGTTTGGGTCTGCTCCTGTGTGTGTGTGTGTGTGTGCGCGTGTGTGCGCGCGCGCGCGTGTGTGTGTGTGTGTGTGTGTGTGTGTGTGGTTTGTGAACAGCATAGCGCGAGAAGTCGTGGATGGACATTGATATTTAGTATGGTGTAAAATTAAGAAATGATTAGGTTCTGGCCCCCCTGGCGGCTTTGCATGGTTCTGCAGCAGTACACTCGGTTTTGATATCTCGTATTCTGAACATGCTATGGTCATGATTTTGCAATGATAGATAGTTCTTGGCCTCGCAAAGAAGTGTAACAGATATAGGATTGGGCCCCCTAGCAGTTTTTTTGTAACTGCAAGGGTCGTGTTTGTTTGTGCAACCTTCCTCTTTAGAAAGCTTCCAAAATGCTTTCCAGGTGGCTTTGCGTTTACATGAAGTAGGGAGGGACCGGTGTCGGTACAGGTACCAGGTAGCAACGACACCTGGCGAAATTGTTTCAAAAACATGTTTGTGAAGCAGCTACGTTTTCCTACCTGCTTTTCTATCTGGTGTCATTACAAAAAAATGCTTCGATCACCTTTGCCTCCCCCATTCCACCATTTTTAAAGACCACTCACTCGCTCACCCACTCACTCATTCACTCACTCACCCACTCACTCACTCACTCACTCACTCACTCACTCACTCACTCACTCACTCACTCACTCACTCACTCACTCACTCACTCACTCACTCACTCACTCATTTACTCACTCACTTACTCACTCACTCTCCCACTCACGTATGTTTTGTCGTTTCTATGGGTTAACATCATTCATTGCTATATTTCAATTTTGTGGCATACCCAGATGTCACAAGAATAGTTTAACTTTTCAATAAAACTCCTGGTGATTTTAACCAATGGTATGGTTTGCCAAGACAATCTATGGTCTCAACGGACATACCATGGAGGACCATAGCAGCATGATGGTCAATTGCATTGGGCTTAACGAGCCACTAACATTAAGCTGGTAGTTTCACCAGCAACTTTGTCGATTGACCATTCATTTTGCGTTCAATAAGGCTAAGTCACTATCGATTGACCGGTGTCATTAATTGTGGTCAGTGTTTGACTGCTGGGATCGGCCAGAGGGACATTTTCTGTGGCAAGTCAAATATCCACAATCAGCCAAACTCAGCATCATTGGAGTCAGCACGTATTTGTTTAGAAATGCGTTGTTCATAATTCATAAAAAAACATATTTCATGAAATTGGTTTGGTATGCCATCGTTCTTCATTGTCAAAGAATAACAGTATGTACACATAGAGAAGAATAAGAGTCTTATCAAAATAGCAGTTCTTTTCTACTAAAATGTTTACTATCTAACGTACTATCGATCACAGAGAAGCGCCTCCTTGTCGCGTGGGCGATGATTTGCCCCTGTCTGGAATTTACAGCACGGTCATTACCCCGTCACGCTGACCGATAATTGAATTTAAACGCAGCCGTATTTCACACTATCACAGTTCCCTGAAATTGCGAGGAGGAGTAGATGTTGAGGATAACCTGACGTTGACCTTATGCTCACTCTCACTAAAGAGAAGCGGACGAGGTTGACCATGATTCAGGGCTCGAAATACTGGGTACATGTGCAACTTAGTACAAGTAAAATTGGGGCTGTGCAGGTACGGTATTTCTGATGTCTACCTGCACCTAAAGTGCACTGGTCCATGTACCGGGTTATATAATACAAATGTACGTGTAGGTGTATGTGAATTTTATGACCTGCATTCACTGTTACCACGTATGAAGTGTAAAAAAATTGGTTTCTGAACAGTTTTTAGACCACATTTCCCAAATTCTGGGTTGTGCAGGTAAAATTCGTCTGGTGCAGGTATATGTATGCAAAAAAGTATTTCGAGCCCTTATACAGTGCAAAGCCTGCAATTGCCCTACAGATGATCAAGTAATAGCGAACAATTAACTTTTAAATACTGGTTTGCATCATGGTTAATGTGTACATTATACTCAAATTATATTGAGTCAAATATATTCAAACACTAAAAAAATATTCCAACCATTTACGAAAAAAACAAATCTCAAAAGAAGACTGTGGCATGTCCTATTGTGTGGGTAAATGCTAATCTCCAAGCAGATCATACGGTGGCAAGGCAGTATCCATTGGCCAGAGGAGTTTCCATTAGCCACTCCTCTGGTCAATGGATACTGCCTTGCCACCGTATAACCTGCTTGGAGATTAGGTATCTGCCACCTTTAAACAATAAATCGGAGATTTTTCTGACTTCCGGGAAATATGCTATAATCGGCTGCCACTATGATGACTATGACGCGCTCAGCCACCAACACAATACTTCTGTACTCGGAAGTAACAATATGTGATAAACAAAACCAGAAGTTCATTAACCAAGGTCAGGCAGCAGGAGGCCCACATTTGTCGTTGACCTTTGTCTTCCTAAGAACTATTCACATACCAAATATCATCACAAATCAGCGGAAACACAGACAGACAGACAGACAGACAGACAGACACACACACACACACACACACACACACACACACACATACACAGACACAGACACAGATAAACCAAAAACAATACCTCCATTTTTCATGGAGGTAATTAACTATCAAGTTACGAAGTTTGCTTTCAGGACTGCCTTTAATGCAAGCTTCAGGATGTACAAGATTTTGACTTTGAATGAAATGAATTTTCGTTCTAACAGTGTCTAGTTTCCTCCAAAGCAAATGCCCTGGGAAAAGAAAGTATGGAGCGAGTAGTAGCGAAAGAGAATTCAAACTATATCACGCCATGTATGCACGTTCTGCTATAATCTATTTATTTATTTATTTATTATGAAGATTTACCACATTTGTGGAAGGATTGACATAACAGGTGACTATCACCTCTACAAGATGTCAAACCTGTGACCAGACTGTAAGGTTTGAACCACTCACACCGGGAAGGACCCCTACTCTTTTCGATAAGTATGGTGGGTTCTTTAACGTGCATGGGGTGTGGCTCTCCCCAAACACGGGACCTCCATTTAACGTCCTATCCGAGGGACGTCCCTAACCGAAGCTAGGTACTCATTTACACCTGAGTGAAGTGAGGAAAGTCGTGTAAAGTGCCTTTCCCAAGGGCACAAGATCGGTGACATGGGTGGGGATCGAACCGGGGACCGAACGCGCTACCGCTGCGCCACCGACCCACCATAATCGTTTCATCCATGGTTACAATCCAATCACGTTAGCACATTGCGTTGTGATGTATTATGCGTAACGTACCTCCAGAAGGCAACCGATGACTGTTTATTAAGTGCTATCAATCACATCCTTAACTTCTAGGGATTTTCGGAACTACAAATACCTAATATTGCGTCGCCTGGGGCGATGTTAACGACGCAGCACCGAAATGTCATCGATGTTGATGCGTACTCACCGAGTCCTACTCGAGAAGTGTACATGTACCTTCATAATGGACAGAAGAGCACGAAATGATCTAGCCAATTTTAAGAAATAACAGAAAAATTGGTTAAAAATAATTGTTATTCAATGGCTGCCAATTTTGCTTCCTATAGCAACTTTTATATTGTGTTCTCTGACTATCATTCGGTGGTCATTCACTTATACGGAGACAAAATATTCTCTTCTATTGGTTTTAACTTTCCTTCTTAATTATACGTACTTTAAAACATAATGATTGTACCAGACTTATATTGTAGATCATATTTATAAACGCAAGAGCAAAAGTAAGAAGTGCTGATTTTGTTGCCCTTCGATGAAATATTGATGAAACAATGCAGTCTTTGGACACATTTTTTCCAAAAGCAATGCTAGATTGGTTCTATGACTTTTCTACATTGGTGTTCCAGTTTTCAATTTATGCTGTCATATCTCATTCCCAAATATACATTCGTTTTATGCTTTACTTGTATTCACCTTTTCAAAATCTTACTTGAACATCATAAATCTCTTCTATCCAATGTCATGTTAGCAACAAACGTGAAAGAAAAGAAAAATGTAGAATAATGGTAAGCGGATCACGTTTCTTTATACTTAACAAGCCCATACATCTATCTGCATCAAAGCTTGAAGGGACCTCGTGCTACATCCTGCCTAGAATACATGATAAATGACTTCAATCAGCAAGATAGGCTGCCCTGTGTAAAGTGGCAACCACCTGTGATTGTTCTAAGCGGGAGATTAACCTATCGTACCGCTGAATCCCTAAGATTGAACGTTCCTTGAGCATGTTGTGATAACAAAGGCAATCTGTTCTATGAGTTAAATGAACCCTACTTCTGATAACCCCCATTCGGCAATTTTTCAAGTCAACAATCATGGTGTGTAGTGATCCAGCCGACGCAAGCGATGTCCATCGATGCTCCACCGGCAATTCCTCAACTAAATGTTCTGACCGTAAATTGGGTAAACAGGGACTAACTGTATATCGTCACGGCTTCATGCATTTCTACAATCCTCTGTCGGATTACTTGTTTGAATATAAGTGAAACCCCCCTCTTCGGACTCAAAGGTACCCCGTTACATCAATAATACAATATAAGTGACATACCAATTACAAATGCAAGCTCCTCTTTTTAGAGAGCTCACATAATACAGGGACAAGTTAACAAGATTGGCTAATATGTAAAGCGGCGACGTTTCGAGACATAAAAAATGAATTCGATTATCGTATTTCTTCACAAGGCGTACAAAGGAAAAATTGGCAAACAACAAAAGCAGAGTGTGGATTCGGCTGTCTTAGCGTCGTATATGTCCCGTGTAAATAAATAGTCGTTTGCTGACTTTGTTTGAATGGCTGGCATTCGATATGAGCATTTAAGCAAATTGCTTTAATTGCCAGATGCGAAATGTGCAGAAAAAAATGCAGCTTATTTCTTTGACAAACATCTATCATAAATACCAGCTGGAGTGGATTTTGTTGCCCTTTGATGAAATATTGATGAAACAATGCAGTCCTTGGACACATTTTTTTCCAAAAGCAATGCTAGATTGGTTCTATGACATTTAAGTCCATGTTTTTTGTACTTAATTACAGAAATCGATCTGCCCTTGCTTTAAACAGTGGGGGCGAAGTGGCGAA